>JAWWEM010000044.1:4096365-4114162 GCA_035582935.1 Ormyrus thymus | reverse complement strand
TTAGTAAATAAAAAATAAATATATTTTTTCAGTTTTTTGTTTTACGAAAAATATTCTGAACGAAAAAGAAATTAAATTAATATGATGTAACAATAGAATTATATAAAACACAAATTTATTTATACAGACAACCTAATTGACGGATTTTTCAAAAAATTAACTATATTAAAGACAAGTTTTTTCTAAAACTTGAAACTGTATAATTTTTCAAAAACAAATAGTTTTTAACTAAAAGATATGGTTAATTGAAATTAAATAATATAATAATTTTGAAAATAGAGAAGTTTATCACTAAATTATCAGCTTCAGGGCTTACAAAAAAAAAAAAACGTGAAATAGAAAGAGATGTATGTACAAACAGTATACATTAAAACACGTATTCATAGTTAGTAACTATGTGTGTAACAAATAATCTGCAACTGTCAGAAATGACGCACAAAAATGTTATAAATATTGAGCCTAATCAGTTCAAAATTATATTAATGGTGTTGTCATGAATTAAAACAGACAGTTAAACATGTAATATGTGTCTAATGATATAATGGCGCTTTTCTTGTTAACATTACAATTATATAATATTGAACGTACATTTTGAGTTTCATAAATTATCATCAACCATTACTTTTCTACCATAGTCTCAAGAAACATATTAGAATAATACAGTAAGTAATTGTTTGAACTATTATATAATTGTAATTAAACTGAAAGAAAAGTCAATAGAAGAGTAATTAGGCCAAAAAAAGTAGATGAAAAGATGATAGAAAGTTCACCGTAAAGGAACATGTGATATGGTATTATTTTGAAACTTTTGCAGTTACAAACATTTTTAAAATACAAACTTATTAGCTTATTTGTAAATACAAAATACAGCACTTAATCTGTAGATTAATAAAAAATGTTTATATGTATGTAAGAAACGCTAAAATTGAAAGCATAGTAGAAGACTGATAAAAAATGATAATCGACATGAAATTTTGTTTTTAACAATTTAAAAAATTGTTACATATTAATTTTAATCTTTTTTTAAACTCGAAGATCTGTCGATATTATCTGCTAAGCGAGAAAACGGAATAGATTGCCAAACACTAAAAAAAATTTCGTGTAATGTTCTTTTTGCTTCGCATAACAGTTTTTATATGGACGCAGGAACAAATTTTATACCAATTTTAAATCGCAATAATTCCGTGAATTTGTTTATTTATCAAAAATACTTTGCAATTCTGATTGCTAAATCTTTATTTTTCATTTGATGTTTATTAATATCTAGAAAATATGTAACATTGGATAATAACATACCACCAATGCCATATAGAAAAGAAACCAAGTAGTTGCACAAGTGTTCAAGATTAAATCGATACTGATGCAACAGTAACTTAAGATACATTGTCTTTCAAAATTTGTAAATGTTTAACAACAAAAGGCAGCTTATGATTGGATTGTCGAAGAATGCATACTTATTATGCTTAGCGTTTAGTATATAAGAAAATTAAAAATTTGTACATTTTATTCCCTCAATGTATATATGCTTAAAAAGTTATGTATGTATATTTTTAAACGTCCAAGAATTTTGTAATAAAAAGTGTCATACAAATAAAATTCGATAATTACTCACACTTTTGCAAGTATTTTATTTTCTAAGAAAGCAAGCTGTTATGTGCTTTAAATGTGATTTTACTGTCGATAATATTTTTATCATATTTTAATTACTTTAATTTCTTTAAATCATTTTATCTAATAGATTTAACGAAATGTAAAAGTTTATATTGTCTTGGCTGGATAAATAATGTTATTTAAAATCCAAGACTTTCGTTTGAATCTAGTGGATAGACTCCACCTTTCGAATCCCATTTATAATTAGTGATTCCAGAATCTTTAACACGAGATTTAGAATTTAGTTACTTATTTTTCAGCAACCTTTGTTTACCAGGATGGTCAATTGGTATATCTTTGGAAGTAAAACAACGAATAAAATATACACTCGTTTTCGTCATAATCATGTTTATTTTGAAATCCTACATTAGTCACAAGAATTCACACGATAATGCAGTACAATAAATAATACAAGAATGTAAATTTTAATTTAAATTATATTCGCGCGTCAATTGGCGCATGCTGAGCAGCTTCTTTTATAATGCGCCTGCGCAATCTTTTAAAATCCTAAGTACTGCAATAGAGTATACTTTTCCGAAGTTGAAAAATGCAAAAAGAAAGTTTAATATGCCGAATAGCCAAGCAGAGTTACAAAACGTATTACTTTTTCGCTATGAGATTTTTTAATCGCAATCATATTTATCTTTAAAAAATATGTTTATTTTTCATTGGTTTAATTACAATTTTCACTAAAAAATTACTTTTAAACTGGATAACAAGTATTTTTGAAATTATTTTACAGTATTAAAATAATATTAAAAATTATTTTGTGGAACTGATGTATTTTGAAGATTCATAGAGCGTGGTGATTGCATAATGAGATCTACAATGAGCCTAAAAAGTCGAGTCGTGCCATTAATAACTCAGTCCACCCGAGAAATAGTAGCAAAAACCTTTTTATTATCTGTAGATTTCATTTTCTTATAAAACTCAAAGTGGAAATTCACTTTTGTGTTTTAATACTTGAACAAATAAACAGTATTTTATAAATAATTTTCAAATTGTGCACGAAAATTAATATCAAATAAATACATTTGCTTAAAAGAATTGCGATAAAATTTTTATAATCCGGATGTTTTGTATCAATATTTTTAATATGTAGTTCGTTTAATTTAGTAAACTTTTTACCTTGTCAGAAGTGAAAATCATGGTTCGTAAGTAATGCGACTGAACGATGAAAGAAAGCCTTTTGTAAAAAGAAAAGTCGACAGCCACACAAGTCATCAGTTTCGCAACTACACCGTTTATAAAAAGTAGGTAACAGGATTACGAAAGCGCACTTCGAAAAACGAAAAATTTCGACAAGAGAAATTTCAATTTAGGTCAAAGATGTTACCGTTAATGAAATCTCAGTCAGGTGAACGGTGGTCGCACCTTTCTGTACTTTAAAAAATATCCGAATTTCAAAAAAAAATTTAATTACTAAATTGAATTGTAGATATGAAATAAAAATAGTTTTTATCAAATGTTGTATTAATTATAAGTAATCCAATTAAAAAGAGGATCTTCATATTCTTTAATTAAATTAATAGTATACAAACCTATTTTAAAAGTTTATACAATTTGAAGAAAATAAGTGAGTACTGCGACCTTGTAACCTTGGTAAAAAAAATGCTGCACATGAATAAATATACTTATACTTTCTTCTGTCCCAAAATAGTGCTACCTTGAACTCTTGATTTATTCGATAAAATGTTGGCTTAAAAAAATGAATGTCGAATAGGTTTATGTTTAACGAAATAATTTAACACGAAAGTAAAACATTTTCTAGCGGAAAAAGATTAAAAACTAATTCTAACAGTAGAAAATTATTTAATTAATCAAATCGTTGATTGAATGAGTTTAAAAATTAATGCAAATATCACCATTGTAATGGAACTTAGAAATATTTATTTAAATATTTAATGTTTTTAAGATTATACATATAGTGCATACAGTATAATTTAGTAATATAATTCATTTTAAATTCAATTTTTATTATAGACATCCCTGGATTCATTTATATTAGTTAATGTGTTTTTATAATAGTAAATAAGTGGTGGTGCATAGTTTGAAGTAAATAAATACGTTTGCAACTAGAAATAAACTAAAAATTGTTTAAAATAATGTTCCCTCTGCCTGTCACAGCCTTGTATAGATAATATGTATAATACATGTAAAAGCATGAAAAGATAAAAAGAGCGGAAATAAAAATTGTGGGAATAGTAACATTTTTTGATCGAGTAATTTATATAGCTGACACTTTTTTAATATTATTTATGTAATCCTTCATATGTACAAAGAATTAATAATATTTACACTGTTTTACTTAAACTAAATACACGTTACTAAAGTAACATCGGTTACTTCACTTTTCTATTATCGACAATAGAAACTGGATTCGAGGCATTTATTTCTATTGTAGTAGTAAGTTTTACTTGAAATTTTCTTCTTTTATAATGATACACCTACACGTACATTATTCCCTCTTCTCGCGGTTCGCATTATATATGCACGTTATCACGTATAATTTGTTTTATTTACACACAATTTTTTATAAAATTTTCATATATGTATTATCTAAGAATCTCCGATAAAAGCCTGAGGAAACGCGCCAGGACGAGTAGCAGAATTTTCGTAAGTCGTTAAAAAAACAGTTTCACCGTGGATTGTTTTACAATTTAAAAAACCTTGCCTGAGCAGGTTTTTGTTTACTCATCGTTACGCGTTTCTTTGACTCTTTACAATTGGAGAGAGTGAAATCATCAGCTAATTCGAGTACGTCTGCCCTTAATCTGCTTTAATCGTGAGACGTTATTTTTTTCATCATTTATATTTCATTTAAATCGTTTATTTGTAAAGTAGACTTTAATTACTTTTTTTTCGTTAATAACCTGCACATCTAACTAGGCTAAGCAGGTTTAAGTGTACCTGTGTGTAAGTATGCATGTGTGTAATAGGTGTATCGTCGAGTATTCGAGTGTATATAACTTTTTTCATTAAAGATATATAACACTGTAAGTCAAGTTTCACGATGATACAGCGGCAGTGTTTACACGCGCACGATATACGCGCAACGTTATTTCGGTGTTCTATACTCTATTAGCTCGCGGCCTTTTTCCGTCCTCTCTCACTTTGCAAATTGAAAATGCGAATTTACCGTGACGATGATACACGTTCATTTATTTGGCTTACGTAATTGCTTGCACGAGATGCGCTGCGTCGCACATCTTCCTCCTCTACTTCGCATTTTTTCCCCGCTTTTTTCGTCGCTAATAGACTTACTTTACGCGAAACGCATGCGCGTCGTTGCTGTCGAAGCACGGATTAGCTCTCAAGGACCTTTTGTTTTTCCGGACTCTGCGGTACGGTTTTGGAAAAACTGTGAGACGAGAAACTTTTGAAGTCGCGCGCTTGTTTCTCCTTCCCTCGCCCTCTCTCTTTCTCCCTCTTTCTCTCTCTCTCACTCTCTCACTCTCTCTCTCTCTCTCTCTCTGTCTTCCCCTCTCTCTCTCTCTTTCTCTCTTCGCTTCACCGAAGAATGTAATTTAAAATTCGATTAACATTTTATATATATATATATGTCAATTCAATCACAAAAATTTTAAAAAACTTACAAGTAAAAACGTCCAGCGTTT
The DNA here is from genome assembly GCA_035582935.1 of Ormyrus thymus. Classification (NCBI taxonomy): domain Eukaryota; kingdom Metazoa; phylum Arthropoda; class Insecta; order Hymenoptera; family Ormyridae; genus Ormyrus; species Ormyrus thymus. The sequence continues at coordinate 4,108,895 of JAWWEM010000044.1, read as the reverse complement.
TTTGGGACTTTGAATTTAAAACTTTATTAGATTTCACACTCTTCAAACTGCCAACTTTCATTGAAAATCAACTAGCTCTTCTTGCAAAAACATAATCTTTATAATTTATAAAATTCTTAACGACGAATAAAAAGTATTAACCATGTAATTTTCTTCAAAAAATAAAAGAAAATCCATTCGAGTGCTTCAATCTCGCTAACGTGCAAACTTTTTTTAAAATTTCTCCCAAAAAACGACTCGCATAATAAAATAAACCACACGCATTCTCACGGACACATTTACTCTCATTCTATCTCTTTCTGTGAAATTCTCGTGTATCCAAAAGTTTCTAAATCTCACGCGAGAGAAGTTCGAAGATCCCTGAAAGCTCCCACCAATGCCGTACTTCAACTATAAATACAGCATATGCACTGCACACCCTAGTTTCCTTTCTGCTTCTCCTTCTCATTCGATAACGAATAGACTTTGCATTTATAGAAGCAGTGACACTGACTACTATTGTTTTCTAATACATGTTTGACGACGTACGCGCGCATACACGCGCACGTTCGCCATTTCTTATACGCGATTTACTTTTTTTCCTCCTCCTCTTAACTTCATCTTTAACTTTATCGCAATAGGAATCTTGTTATCTTACGCAATTAGAGCTATAATCGTTTGTACCATCGATGGGGCGCGCGAATAGCGCATTCAACGTCCCTCGTTACATGCGGAATGAAATTACCATCGCGAGATGCCTGCGAATCCGACGAGCTTCGAGAGAACGATTCAGCTTGGACAAAAGTTCCTTCAATTTTTCTCCACTTTCATTTCTCGCTCGTCAATCATCATCTCGGCAATTTCTTCGATTCATGTTCATAAACTTCGTTAGATCAGGAAGTCGCGCGTCGCGCTAGCAACCCTCTCACATCTTCGTTTGAAGTCGCGCCCACGCGGCAGTCGACGTTCATAATGATTTATATCGCCTCTTGTATTAGGAACATTTGGAAAAAATTCAAGATCCGAATTTCGGCTGCTAAAAATTGTCGGCCGTAGCGACCTTCGGACTGCCTTAACGTTTATAGTCGATGCCCTTGTCCGTCTGTGTGTACGCGTGTGCGTCGATCGCTGCGCTCTTTTCCAAATCGCTCTCGCACTTGCTGTACATTCTTCCGTGCTACGCGGCTCAGTTGGCGCGAAGCGATCCTCGAGAGACTCTCCGACCCGAGTGCGTCGGCATTAAGCGTCACGAGCTTATTCGAACAATGCGAGTATGTCGTCGTTCGACGGCGGATTTCCGCTGCTCGCTCCGCTGCTCGGTGGAGTGTTCAGGTCCGGCGGATCCAAGTAAGACAGGAGCTCCATCGGGTCGACCACGTTGTCCGGCAGGAGTTGCTGGAAGAGATAATGAAACCATTAGCGAACGATCGCCTCGATTGAAAGAGGACGCAGGCGAGCGCGAGAGGCCGGCTGAGGAATACTTACATTGAGCGCCTCCGTGCTGGCGTCACCGTCGATGACCGTGGGGTCGAAGTTTAAGTCGCTGGCCGTAATGTCGGCGATGTCCGTGACGCCGGGAACACCGTTGCCCGCCGCCGGGTTGAGATTGTTGCCGCTGGCGTCTTGCGATACCGAAGGCGCGACGCTCGGGGGGCCGCTATTTCCGCCGCCGCCGCCGCCTGGCGTGTGGGGAGTGTGCGGTGTGTGGGGCATCTGCAAGAGGAACGAACATTTTTAGAAACTCTCTTGCTTTGGCTTATATCCTCTCCCTCTCTCTCTCTTTCTCTCTAGCCTATTATTATTTCGGTTATTCTCGCGCTCTCGGCTGAGCGCGAGAGCGAGAGCGTTCATAACTCGATAAAGTATCTAATAAAGCTGACTTTACTGGTCGGGCTTCCTTTTCCATCGCTTATTTTCAACCGCGGCTAAGTTTCGCAAATAAGCGAATGGCTCTCTTGTAATAATTTCAATATTTTCGAATTGCTGATGGACAAGGTTGATTTAAATTTAGGACTTGGGTAGAGAGTGCGCGATGAATTCAAAATTAGATCTTTAAATTTCGTATAGCTCGCGAGTCGATGTTGAATAAATAAATGAATTGAAAAGTTGACTTTTTTCGCATTATTGCAAATATTAAAATGAGTTATTTAAAAAAAAAATGTTTGTCCAATTCTTCGCCTTCATGGAAATTTTGATTGCGTTACGGGACTGGAACTAATTCGTCTGCTGATAACGGCCACCTAAGCGCGAGCAACCAAACCGAAACGCTAATAAAACGTACACAATAGAGAAAATTGAAAACGTAAAAGAACAGCGTGATTACCTGATCGCTCAGACTTTTGTCAATGGCGTTTAGGTGGTCGAGAGTGCTGCTGTGTTCATTGAGATGGGAGAGCGGTCCCGTGCTCGCGTAGTCGTTCTGTCCGGGGTTACCAGCCATCGACATGTCGCCAGGGTTGACCATCCCTCCAGGAACCATGTTCGTGGCATTAACGCTGTTCGCCTGGGAGACGGCAGTCGGCGCCTGCGTGCTCGGGGACATTGTTCGCATGTTTGGTCTGAGAGCCGCCGCTCCCTGGCTGTAGCCCTGCTGCTGTTGCTGCTGCTGTTGCTGTTGCTGTTGCTGCTGCTGCTGCTGCTGTTGCTGCTGCTGCTGAGAGGAGCTCATCATCGATCCGCTAACGATGCTGCTCATGTCCGGCGGCATGTAAGGGCTCATCGCCTGATGGCCGTCTATCCAGCTGTTCATCGTCGGCATATTCGTACTGCCCGGCGACATGGCCTTGATTAGCCGCTTGCACTCGCTGTCCTCCTCGGATTTCTTCGGCTTCCAGTTGGCTGACGAGTCTATCGTAACCTCGTCTACATCCGGCGAGTTGGCGTTGTTCAGAATGCCCCACACGTACTGGTCTATCTCGAGTCCTTCCAGTTGCGCTGGTTTACTGTTTTTTCGACAAAAAGAGAACGCCAGGCGTTTTTTGAATTACGGTCACGGTCTCGATTAATTTTAGGACTATCGAGTTACGCGAGCAATATTTTTGTTTACCTCGTTTAAAATAGTTATATATCGCGTGGCGATACAACATAGTTGAACTTGTTTTCTTTTTAAATGGCTTTAAACGTTTTCTTTTAAACTTAATAAAGGTGAATTCTACTCACGTGCAGACTGGACACCTCCAGTTTCCTCGCTCGCAATTTAGCTGCAAATACGATTCCAGGTCGAAACACTGTATGTGTTTGCACTCTTGGCCTCGTGCCGGCAGCGTGATTCGTTTGAATGTTATGGGACATTTCAGTGACATCTGCAATAGTTGGGTCTTGAATTAAATTTTAAAAATTCAATTATACTGAGGAGAGCAAGCTTATACAAATTCGCATTACGACGAAGTAATGCCAATTTGACTGAATAATCGATAACGAATTGATAATTACCTTTATCGACGTCTGCTCGACGACGTCCTTTTCCGAGGGGATTCCGTTCATTGTGTTGCTCGAGAGCGTACTGCTGAAGTTTCTCTTTATCTTGGCGACTCCGTGCTCAGCCGTGAGAAGTCGTTTGCGCAACAGTCCCTGCAATACGCTCTGCACACTCGGCCGATGAACCAATTGTAGGACGAATAGATGCGACTGTAAAACGATTAAGAAAAAATTAGCCGAGATAAACCTTTTTTGCGCGCGAGAGCAGCAAGGCGCCGCGCTCCGCGAGTATTGTGAGTTTATCGGTTTTACGACGGGAACTTTTGCCGCGACTTTTGCCGCGACTTTTGCGCCGTGTCTCTTTCTCCCGCTGAATCAATTAAATTTCTAATTACTCTCGTGCATTTTCAGCCGGTGACATAATAAAAGTTAATAAGCATCTCTAAGGCGCAACGTGTCGCCCCACTCGATCGCTGACGCAAGCAATTACGCAAGCCGCGGACCGGCGACTAATTATTTAAAAAATTCCGCATGTAATTCAAAGCGTATATATATAGAAAAAGTGTAAACAGCTTAGTTGGCCCGATAAACAGACGGCGTAGCCCGGGGAGTTATTCCGCGCCTCGCTCGCGATTCGCCTCGCTTTCAGTAAATCGATGACGAGACGTGAACGTCGGGCCTGCGATATTCGTTCGGGGGGAGGGGAGGGAGAAAAAGCACTCGTGTTGTCGCTCGACTCGAGCGCGGGGGCGGCTGTATAAAAACCGATAAGGAGGTCATTCGGAAAGTTATTAATTCTCCCACTCACACAACAGCAGGCGGACACGGTGATCTGTATAGTGTTGCGACCGGGCTGGCAGATGTCCTTGAGGTATAGAGGTTTGTGAGACGACTTGTTCTCCCCTCTGTCGATAACCAGCGGAGTCGCGTTCACCGATATCTGCACGCTCTGCGGCCAGTTCGTGTTCATCTGCCGGTCCTCGTGATGGAAGCACTTGAGCTGCAGCTCGAGGTCCTGCCGCCAGAGCAGAGTCTGGTGGACGGTCTGCTTCAGCTGGAATATGTGGTTGCTCACGACCAGGTTGTGCTCCAGGCGGAAGGGAGGCAGGATTATGCCGTCTCTCACGGGGAATGTTAGTCTCAGTTCGTCCTCTTCTGGAAAACAAAGAAAGTCTACCTTTAGCCGCGAGCTCCTCTTCGGATTTCGAGCGGACGAGATTTATGCGCCCCTGGCGGTCGTAAAAAAATAAATTACTCGCGCGGCTACTTTCTCTCGCGCCCCGGTCTCGTCGCATTTTCGTCATTACCGCCAGGGCACGTGCGGACGCTCTTCGAGAACTGAGAGATTCTCGAAAAGTCTAATTCGTAGAAATGGCCGTTTGAATTTTTCCATTGAAATTATGACGAGGATTTCTTTATTCCCGAATGCTCAAGGACAGGTAGGCTTTTCACCGGACTGTCACAGGTAGCCGAAAGGAGCAGAAAACTTTATGACAAGCCATTATAGGTATTGAAAGGTCCGCGTCTTCCGATCACCTGCGGCATACAATCTTGATTTACGAGCCGGCAGTCGGAAGTGCGTAATCCGGACGGTTGATCCTTTACGAGGCGCCGTAAACGTGTCGGTCGACAGTCCGGCCAAAAATTAACCGAGGAGAAACAAAAACACTCACTTGGAATTATTGGCTTGATGTCGTTGAAGCCGTGCTTCCCGTCCGAGTTCGGGCTGACGTACGGCGGCATGTTGGAGGCCGGCGTGAGGGGCGGCGTTGGATTTCCCGGGATGGGACTGTGTTGGTAGTTCATGTTGCCGGAGCTCTGGACCACCGCGCCCGTTCTCATCGGCAGTCCGTCCTGCTGATACTGCGAGCTGTAGGACGAGGCGCCCTGCCCGTAGACGCTCTGGTTGACGGCCTGCTGCTGCGCCTGCTGCTGCGCCTGCTGCTGCGCTTGCTGCTGCGCTTGCTGCTGCTGATGACTCGAGTGGTACTGCGCGGCGGTCATGACGTTCGGATTGGTCTGCGGCACGCTTTGCTGCTGCTGCTGCTGGTGATGAGGCTGCATGACGTTGACGTTGACGTTGACGTTGACGTTCGGCGTGCCGGGGTTCTGAGCCCCGTAGTACTGACTAGCCTGGCTGGGCACGCTGCCGTAGCCGGCGGCGCCCATTACTTGTTGCTGCTGCTGAGGCTGCGGCTGCGGCTGCGGCTGCTGCTGCTGCGGCTGCGGTACCTGTCGAACGGTGCCCGCTGCTCCGCGCATCATCGCGGCGCTCGAGTAGCCCGTCGCCGACATCGCGGCCGGATTCATCTGTTGCTGCATCGACTGGTACTGCTGCTGCTGCTGGTGCAGCTGCGCCTGTTGCTGCTGGTGCTGCTGCTGCGCCTGCTGCTGCTGCTGCGCTTGCTGCTGCGCCTGCTGCTGCGCTTGCTGCTGGGCTTGGAAGGTGGTGGGCCTACCGGTGGCCGCCGCGACTCCGTAGCCGCTGGGGTACTGCTGGCCCGCGGCCGGCATGCTGCCGTAGCCGTGGCCCATGGCCGTTGCCGGCGTCCCGGCACCGTACGGTACTTGTTGCTGGGCCGTTTGCTGCGGCTGCGCCATGCGCTTTTGCGTCATGTGCATCGCTGCGCTTGGATAGGGCGCCATTCGCCTCGCGTACGCTTGCTGCGTTTGCTGCTGCAAATAATGGAGGAGTGCGTTTTTTTTTAATGCCCGATTTACGAGTTTGGGTTAGATTTTTTTTCGGGACCGCGTTGAAGGTGATTAAGTTTCGTATTGGGCAATGATTTTGCTTATTTGCGCAATAAAGAGTTTAAATTTAGGATAAATGTAAAAATAAATAATAATTATTTTCTGCCAAGTACGCAATTTAATATTCAAAATAAATTTTCAGATTCAATAACACGATTATTAAAGGGTAAGTAAGATATTTGTTCAAATAATTGTTAATGCTAAATAATTTATAATAATCTTTTGTCGCCTAATGATGTCATAAAAAGTTCTCTGCCAATAAAATTAATCATTGTTCTCTCGTGCGAAGTTTATAAATTTACCAAAATGACGTAGAGAATTCACACTACGGTTACGACAGAATTAAGCCTTGTAGACAAAATTAGATGGGTCGAGAATATTTTACATATTAGAGTGATTTGCTACGTAAAGAGTCCAAAGTAGAGTGTTGTGAATACGTTGCGCGACTATCTCAATGATGACCTCGACGGAACTTTCTAATTGTTTCAATAATTTCAAGCCTCGGCTTGTTTTATTTCAACCCAAAAAAAAGTTATTTTTCGTCGAAAATTCTTTCTCCCCGCGTATAAAATCAACTGTACAGCCGTAACTTACCTGCATCGGCATCTTGCTAATGGGTATTCCAGTTCCCGGCATTCCGCTGTTCATCATGCCCATGTTACCGACGCCGCCCATGCTGGCCATATTAGCCATGGGATTCATGGGGGACATGCCGGTCATGCCGCTCATGTTGCTCGCGCCGCCGTTCATCATCATGTGGTTCATGGGGTTGACGGTGCCCATGGTGCCCATGGAGCTCATTGAATTCATGTTTGACATCATCGGGTTCACCGGACCCATGCCGCCGTAATTGTTCATGCCCATTGACGGCATCCCCGTCATTGGGTTCCGCTGGTTGTAGCCCATAGTGTTATACGTCTGGTGAGCCATTGTGTGCTGACTTTGAATCTGTAACACAAACAACAGCGATTATGTTAGTGTCGTAAATTCAATTTTTGAATTACAACGGTACGAGTTTAAGCGACGTTTGATTTGACATTTGATTTTAATTCTGGGTAATAATTTTTTTTTTTTTTTGGGTGAGTCTGTGAATAGTAGATAATTATTAATAATTAATAATTAAGTATTAGCGAATTTTAAATAATAATAATAATTAAATATTAAGACGAATTCAGCCTCCCAGTAAGTTTAAAATTACATTTTTGTTTAAACTTTAGCTGTTGAAACTTTTTTGAATGTTTAGATAAAGTTTTAATGTTTTGATAAAAAGTGCCAAATAAGATCCGAAATAAAAGTTTATATTAAGAAATTTACGATGGGCAACTAAAAATACAGCGTCCGGCGGCAGGAATGTTCGAAAGCTTTATCTTATCGAATGTAGGTCGCGGTAATGATATGCAAACGATTTTCTTGGTAAAAACCGCCTCGTAGAATCGCTGAATTATTAGCGCAGAACCTGGTTAATTATGCAAATCCTACCTAAACACCGAAGCACAAAGCTCACTTATCAACGTTAAGACTTGATCGGCAAGCGCGCAGACTCGGTTGACATCTAAGCACAGGAGCGGCGCCCAAAAGACCGAAGCTTCCCACCGCGAGGGAGGACAGGGACCGACTGACTGACTGGAAGACGTACCTGATGATTGAACTGCGAGGAAACGTCTTGACGATCCTGCATTGCCACTACGCTAGCTGCAGTGGCGCCGACAGTGGCAGTGGCAGCTGCGACCATCGCCCCACGCGGCAATGGTCGGCCGGGGGCCTGATTGGGCTTCGGACGCCCACGCCGTCGCCCCCTCCCCCGGAGCGTCTGCCGTCGCGCGACGCCCTCTGCCGGATTCTCCCTCGTTCGGGCCGAGAGGCGTCCGTCTCACCCCCTCTCGGGATTTTCCCCGGCGGACGACACGCTTCCTTCTCTCGGCCGATCGGCGGCGCTCCCCGACTAGGAAGCTCTCCCGCCCGAGTCCATCTGCAAAGAAGAACGCCGAGTTACAGCCGACACGAAATCAACCACCCTCCGATGTGTGTTTGTGTGCGCGTCTAACAAGCACGAAACACAACGCCCCGGGACAGATGGCGACTTTTCGGACTGGTGTGCGCGTCGCCGCCGACGCCGCCTCGGGCTGTCTGACCCCTCTTTCGAGTTTCTTTCTTCTCTCTCTCTCTCGCGCGCGCGCTCGCACACGGCTTTGCTCTCTTCCGTTTCGTTCAAGTATATACGCGCCGCCGCCGCCGCCGCCGCCGCAGCCGCAGCTTTTTTCCTTCCTTTTTTCCCTTTTCGAGCCGATGCTCTCGGAGGCAAGAGTTTACCAAACGTTAGCTTCGTGGGATGGGCCCCTCTCGCTTTTTTCGCTCCTTTTTTTTCGTTACGGGCTCGCGACCGGTGGAAATTAAATTTTATGGTGGTACTTAGATGATACGCTTGTTCACGAGCTCTATCGCGTTAACTGATTGTTGTTTTGACGAGGCTTATCGCGTTAGATAATGGGTGGGCTGATTCTGTATATGGGGCTGTAGCTGCGGCTAACGCGGTCTAACAGTTTACGACGAATGAGATAATTTTTTCAATCGGAAGTTCAGGTCAGCGTTTGTTTTCGATGGTCTGGAGAAAATTTGGGAAATATGGCATTTCCCGGAATTTACCTCAGGTAAACAAGTTTAGCTTAGTCATCGCAGGAGCTTCCAGATGCCTCGCTGCCGCATTCTGTAAACGATCGATTGTAGCATGCTCTCTCCCGACTACAATTATGATTTATAACTTTATTCGCGGCGTTGCGCAAATTACACACAGCTCGCTCCTCCTAACAAACTATTACATCACGGCGACGGGGAACCGGTGCCCGACAATCGGAGCCCTCGAAAAAAAAAAGGACAACAAACTCTCCGCAAACAAAACGGGGAGCCTCTCCTTGCGAAAGGCTCGGCTCGGATACGAAAAAGGCTGAAAACTGGGCAGATAAGAATCGAGAGGCCCACGGTAGTAGTGTGTAATTCGAAAGTTGAGAGTTTAGAACGAGATGATAATGCCCTATTAACTTGTCTCTCTCTCTCTCTCGCGCGCGGGCCGCAATTCTTTCGTCGAGAGCGCGGTGCGCGCGCCGTTCGCTCGCTTTCCCTTCACTCTCTCGCAACGAGCGAGAGCGTGAATGTGAATGGGGTATATCAACCCATGGGCGCATTTCCTGGGAAGGCCAACTTCACGCTCTTGCATTCCGCATGGGCCGACGGCCGGCGGCGTCGGTGTGTTTCTGCTTGTGTTGGGGATCTCTCCGGGGCGAGCGAGCCGGTGGCCGAACCTTTTTCCTCAGGTATAACGCGGCGCGCCGGCGCGAGTCCTACTGCGCTTGTTGGCCTTATACACCAGGCACTGTCGCCACCGTTTAAATTGTAATTTCACTCCTCGCCTCTCGGCTCTATGGCTTCTCTCTCTATTACTCGACGGCTCGGGCTGCTGCTCTTGTACTTGGGGAGACGCGTCTTTTTTCGATTGTTATTTGCACTCTTTGTTTGTTGAAAATATTGAGCCCGCATTGATTTTGGTGTCATTTTTTTTTAATTGCATCCTTGTATTTCAGTTTTTTAACGCAATGTATATCATTGAGTATTATTTAGAGTCCTCGTTTGGCGAATGAAAATTGAATAAGAAAATAAATCTAGAATCAGAATGAAGAAGAAACTGCCGTACAAAAGCATCTTTCGGAAGCGAATTTTAACCGTATTCTCACTCGGATGTAACAAGATCTCAAGCCAGAATTATCGAGCATTATACCAACAGCGCAGCACCATAATGGCAAAGTTAGAACGGCAATAGCCAAACTTGGGGTTTCCTGGCTTTCTCTCACTTGACAAGACGCTCGGTAGAAAAAGGTATAAGGGATTAACGGTAAGCGAAAGGACCCCCGCAGCGCTGCGAGCTGTTGCCATTTCTCGTCCTGCCTCCCTTTTGCACTTCAGCCCCTGCGCGCCGAGCGCTAGACCTTTTTCTGCCCCCTCCCTCGGACCTTTCGCACGTGCGGCGTTCGCTTTCGGCCTGCCGCTCGGTTAGCTACTGTCTTTTCAAAATACGGGCTCCGAAAAACGGTTGTCAACTTCGAGACCGACGCCGCCGCCTTCGAGAAGCTTCGGGTGGACATCCGGCTGACTTGCAGATCGCCGCCGTTAGCGCGACTCGGATGAAAGTCGAGGATCGAAAACAATGAAAATACGAGTTTCTAAGCGTAAAAACGGCCGCTAGAAAATCGCTTTCAAAAGCAAACGCGGCTGCTCGCGGACGTGTACGTGTGTACGCGCGCGGTATACACACACGTCCGTCGAGCGCGCCGAGCTCGGGCGCGCACTTTCTCGCTCTCTCTTCCCTCGGCGGGGCCGATCTCTCTCGATTTTCACTCTCATTTTTTCCCCCGACCTCGGCCGCGGCGAGTGCCTCCACATCCTCGAATATTAGCGAAACGGGCGCCGCTCGGTTAACGCAGAGTGCGCGCGCAGCTCTCGGGCTCTCGGCTGCCCGCGCGTGTGTCCGTACGCCTTGGAGCACGGTGCAGCTGCTTTATAGCGCGGCGAGCGACCGACCGAGCGAGCGAGCGCCTCATCGAAGCCCTCATTGCTTTTCTGTGGGAAATGCACGTGCTCGCTATTCACACACGCGCGCCGCTCTCTCTCTCTCTCTCTCTCTCTCTCTTTCCTTCTCGCTCGCTCGCGCGCCCGCACACTGCATCTCCCTGTTTTGCGGCGCGCGCAGCAAACCCTAAAACTCTCTCTTTCTCTGCGCACCCAGCCTTTTTTTCGGGGGATATCCCGAGCGTCTAGGAATATTACCGCCCGAAGTGGGAATGTGTGCGTGGGTAGAGATGGAGAGAGACAGCGACCGCAGACGTCGTCGGGTTTTCGGCGTTTTCTCATGCTATAGCTTTTCCCCGAGCGCTCTCTCATCTTTCTCCGGCTTCGGCGGAGGTATGCCGAGGCGGCGAACCTTCTTTCAAGGGATTTTCTCAGGATATTTGCTTTGGGACGGTTCCGCGACTGCTGCCCCTGAAGTGTATTGGCGCGTCTCGCCTTGTTCCACGAGGAATTCGTGGCGTCTTCGGCCGAGAATGCTCCTTTTCGTGCGCGAGTCTTTTTGCAAGAGTGGATTTTTTTTTTTTGTTGAAAAAGAAAAAAGGGGCCGAGGTCTCGATATCGGAAGTTACGCGGTCGCGCGTGCCTTCGCGAAGAGGAGAAAATCGCGAGGGAATCGCGAGGGCTGAAAAAGAGCTTATTTGCAAGTCGCCAGTGAGAATCCTCCGCAAATCTCCGAGCAAATCTGAAGCTTAACCAGCTTGGCTAACCGTATATATTGCTGGCGCAAACACGGAGGGATTTAGTACTTGACTATCGAGATGTCAAATTGTAACCGACGCGACTGCTTAATTGCGCGCGATTCGGCCCCGCTCTAACGGATCATCCAGGGACTTTTCAATGAAAAACAAACCAGACCCCCAAAAAGAGACCCGGCTACCATTTAAGCCAAATAAAGGCCTCTAATAACGATATCGTTTTCATCTTATCCAGCCAATTTAGAGAACGCGCATTAGCTTTTATAATCCAGAGCACGATTCGTCGGCTGAAAGCTTGCGTCCCTCTGGTGACGCTCGGCGCGAAAGACGCTTTTTGTTTTCCCTCTTGACGCAAATATTATATAGAACGAAGACCCCCGCCTACGCTCGGCGGCGGCGGTCCTCTCTCTCTCTCTCTCTCTCGGTACACAATGCCGATAATATAACGATGATAAAAAAGGCGCAGAGAAAAAAAAGAGAGAGGGAGATCGCTTCACGCCCCCACGCGCGCGCGGGAGCTCCAAAGTGTTTTTTATTGGTGCGAAAGATTCATTTAACGCGCGCTCGCTGCTAGGATGTATAGAAATAAACCGACTGACGAGAGAAGAGAGAGTGTGAGAGAGAGAGAGAGAGCAGGAACCCCCCCAAGGCTGACGTCATCTACGCGTCGCTACCCCCTTGACATGCATGCTGAATATGCCTCCCGATTCCCATCGACAATCGACCTAACCTTCAACTATCCCCCGACTCTCTCGCTCTCCACATCCCCTTCTGCCCGGAGAAACCTTTTCTCTCTTTCTCGCGATTTGCCTCTCTCGCCTCCCCTCTCAATATTCATCTCTCTCTCTCTCTCTCGCTCCCTTCTTACATACGCGCCTGCTCTGATTCAGAGGCCGACGTCGGCGGCGGCGACGACGACCCCACCGTACAGCTTTCTATTCTTAGATGTCAATATTTCGTCAACTACAGCCCGCCCAGCACGCAACAATGGCGCCCGTAAGTGCGTGTACGTGCAAGCCTGCACACGAATGTTTGCACTTTCGCGTGTGTACGCCGCTCTTTCTCTCTCTC
>JAWWEM010000044.1:4083650-4096265 GCA_035582935.1 Ormyrus thymus | reverse complement strand
CCGTAAGTGCGTGTACGTGCAAGCCTGCACACGAATGTTTGCACTTTCGCGTGTGTACGCCGCTCTTTCTCTCTCTCCGCGGGTTCTCGAACCTCGCGTGCGCGTGTGAGAGAGTCGAGCCTGGAAGAAGAGGAGAAAGAGAGACGAGGGGAAGGATATAGGGAGCCCATTCATTAAGTTATGCAGCGACAATCATCGCGCGCGATCGTCTGCGTATATATACACCGCGCCTGGGTAAAAGAGAATACCGTTTTCCCTGAAACGCTCGCTCGCGCCGTGTTATATTAATGGAGGCGGTGCCATTATTTCTTCCCGATGGGAAAAAGGAGGATGGAAATTTTTTTGCCCGCCTCGCCTTCGCGTGTCTCGCGGACAGAGCGCGCCTGGGTTTTTTACGCGCGAACGACGGCGCGGACTGACCTTTCGATACGTAGGCGATGATGCGTACGTGCTCTCCGAGATAAGAGGGCATTGTGAACGTCAGTGAATTTTAGATTTTTTCGTATACGTCTGATAACGAACGCCGAGCTGCTTTGTCATTTTTTCTTTTTCTTTTTGTTCCCGTTGTGACGGCACACGCGTTTGCATTACTTAAGTCGGGGCTTCGAGAGGGAATCGTCAAAAAATTGACGCTTTTTGCACAGGCGTTATGTAAACTCGTGCGCTAATTGTACAAGAACGAGTGCCTCGGTCTAATTGCACGGTGCTGTTTACAATCAAAAGCTGCGTTTCTCGAATTTAAATTCACAATGGTTTGGAAACTGTCATTTTTTTTATAATCTCCGCCAAGCTGCCATTATTTGCTTTCGAAAGATGCAAAAGAACGAGGCGGGCTAAAAATTCGGTAAAAAACAGGCTTGCTGGAAAATGTAATTATAAAGATCTTGTTAAGGTCGGTAAAGTAGGCATACATAGTATCCTTTATGCTTGCTCAGTGCTCAAGCACCGTCTTAAAACCCATTACCCGGCAAAACAAAAAAGAAAAAAAGGAAAAACAACAGGTAGTTTGAAGGAAAGAAGCTTAAACAGTTAAGTGATACATTTTTAACTCGTTCGAAATTGCCAGTTACAAAGCTCTGCCGACACGAAGTGCGTTGCATAATTTTAATGATTTATTTTAATGTAATGATTTTTCTTACATAACCGCGCCTAGCTTACATCACGATAATATAACGAATCGAAAAACTTAATTGTGAAAAATTATAATAAACATTTCAATTTTTGCAAAGGACGCTCGTGCGCAACGAACACTTAAACTCATCCGATCCGCGAGCAGCGACAATTATTTCAATTACACTCATTTCAATCCCTCTTTACTCCCGACGCACTAATGAACCTTTAGCCTCTCCTCGGCGACGTCGCCTTTTACGAGCCGCCGCGCAAAAAGCCGATAAATAGCAACATTATTTTACGACATTATCTAACTTTTTTTTCTCTCCCCCTCTCTCTCTCTCTCTCCCGCCTGCCTACACACGTCCTGCCCGTTCTTTTCCCCCTCCCACCTCCGGGAGCGCGCTTACTTCTTTCTTAGAAATCCAAAGAGCCGCCGCGGCCTCGGCCGCCGATGGTAGGGAGAGCCGTCGTCGCTTCGAAAACAGAGAAAGAGAATCAATATTTTCCTTAAAGCATGACTCTCGCGATGACACGGTACGCGTGCGCTTTTTGTGTGCGTACATATACGCGGCGTACGTCGCGTAGCGCAGCGCGGCGAGGCGCGTCGTCGTCCGTCTGGGGCTGCGGCAGGAAGCCAGCCGGAGGAGTCGCGGCGGCACGTACGCGCAGCTCGAATCTTGAACGTGGGCTAATAAGGAAATAAACAATGAACGGAGCCCGGAGGATAATCCGCATTGATTAGATTTAATTGACGCTCTCGAATTATACGCGACCGACGAGCGGCTAACCTTTTCCAGATATATATGTGTAGGCTCTCGCCCGCACACCGACGCAGAGAGAGACGCAAGAAAGAGAAACCCAGACGGACGGAGACGTCATTCCTGCTTATGGTCACTTTTATTTGTTCTCCTACTTTTTGCCGCGGCATTGAGCGAGAGAATCGTTATTAATTGCCCGTGGAGGCTTTCGTTCGCCCGTCCGATAATTTATCGCCTTCTTCCAAATGGGCGAAGCGGCGCGAAAATTATATTCTGCGCACAGCTCTCCCGAGGTGAATGGGCGAACGCACGGCGAAATTCGCCGAAAGATAAAATCATTATCAATGAACGGCAGAGCACCGGAAAATATTTGATCATGTAAATTAGAAGTCGCGTTTTTCATCGAAAACAAGACCGATAACGCCTTCCAGCCGATTTACCGATCCGCGCGCTTTAAATACCCCGCGACGCGAGAAAAAGCCGGCGCAAGGTTTACGGACGGCGAAAAAAGAAAAAGAAAAAAGGCCAGTCGTTCCTCCGGCAAGAATCATAAGCAGTAAATTTCGCACGATTGCGAAAGCCATTGTTGTTTCGCTCGCCATCTGCATACACGCACACGCGTACAGACGCGGAGGGAGTCGCGCGCGCGCGCGCGCACACTCTCGCGACGAGCTTGCACTCGCTACATGAGCGTCGCGCTCCAAGTGCGCTCAGCCTTGAAAAACTTCATCATCGAACGTCTCTCGGTCTGCATTCTTTGAGAACCGGAACGGCGCGCGTGTCGTCGCCTCTCCGCTCCCCCCCTCCGGCGAGGCCTCGCGCGCGCGCGACAAATGCGGGGGGCTCCGAAAAATCCGCGTGTCCGCGAGAGAGCACACAAAGGCTCGGCCCGAAAATTTCCGTGCCCCCGTGCGGCGGAGCGCGGTCAGACAGATCTAAGGCGTATTAATAATGATGTCAGCGTAGGAATATTACGCAAAACGGTAATCTTATCGTCCGTTAAGCGATAACGGTATCCTGGACGACGGCGGCGGCGGCGGCGGCGAGGAGGAGAGGCGCGCGGAGAGCGCCGAGCGAGAGAGGAACAATATCGCCCTTATGAAAACCGAGTCAATGGGATCGGCCTACGTGACGCGGAGTCCCTCTCTCTCTCTCTCTCTCCTCTGTCTCGCTCGCTTCCACTCCTTTCCAGCCTCCGTTTCGGAACATCGTCGTCGGCGGCGGCGAACTCGTCATATAGCCTATACCCATGAGCCTCTCGCTCGCATTTCTCACGCTTTTGTACCGATATCGAGTCTCCTGCTCCCCCCCCCCCCTCTCTCTCTCTTTCTCTCTCACACTCGCTCCTACTCTCCATTTCTACCTGTGTATGGAGCGAGAGAGAGGCTCTGTCTCTCTCTACGACATTCTCTTTTTTACCTTCTTCCGTTTCTGGCTTTTTTCACATTCTTTTTACCCCCTCCCTTCCTCTCTCTCTCTCTCTCTCGCTCTCTGCCCCTTCCAGCCGCACGCGCTCCTTCTCCTTCTCTCGCGCGCGCGCTTGCTTACTTCTGAAGTAGTACTTCACTAAATTATTTGATAGGTCGAAGGACTTACGTAAATTGTGCGCGGCAGTAAAAATAATAAAGAAGTTCTTGAGACGAGCCTTGCCGGAGAGATCGGGGATAAGGCGAACGCCCCGAAAACTTGGAAATGCACCGGGGAAAATGTTAATGAGACTCGTGTGTGCGCAATTTTGCCGTTCTATTGATCGAATAAGTCAAATAATGCATGATTTGCCCGCACTTAAATATTCACGATGTAATTTATTTAAAACTAAGCTAATTTCCTTCGCCGGCGAGTTTAGCGATAAAACATCTGCAAGTGTCTCTTTTTTTTCCTTTACAATGCTTGGCGAAAAATAATTTCGGGATCAAAATGTTTAGTAAGCGAAATGTTTTTTTGTACACTTCGGCGTTGGAACGATGTTTCTCGTAGAATGTAAGGCACAAGATTTTTCTAGCGGAGCGCTCTTCAACTATAACTTAACTTAATATGCAAATAATATCTATAAATATTGTTTTTGTACAATAACGTTACAAGGTTAATGGATGATTCAATTCTGAAAAATTCTTGGTTTTCATTAGCATTTTACTCCGCGAGTCGAGCGCAAGGGCAAAATGGAATTAAACATTTTTCATAATTTCAAGTTATTATTTGTAACTATAATATTGAATTTCTTTATACGACAAGGAACTATTTTACACCAAGGATACTGGCAAAACATTTATACCGAAGTGATTGCCAGCGTATTATCGCGAAAACAATTAAATGATAAAATTTGCTTATCACTGTTACGTATTCGTTAATTTATTATCAATATTATTCCAGTTAATTATACTAAAAGGATAATTTGCAGAGCGATTTAAAGTTTTTTCTTTTTCTATTCAGTTTTTTGCGATCTATGGATAAACTGAAATTATTTTACCTCGATTGACATCTAGTTATTAAATGGAGAAATAATGCTAGCCGTTTTCGAGCAATGTTTAATATAAATCTTCAGCTGCTCTACATTTCCTTCCAGTCGAGGCAAAGATTTCGTTGCCACCAAAACAGACGCTAGATCGATACTTTAATTTTCGAATTTCTGAAAATATTTCAGTTATTCAGCTGCTCGTGCACGGGGTACCATCGCTTAATTTCTCTCCATGTGTACTTATTCATTAATGACACAATAAATTCCGAACTCTTCTGCAGTAAATCCCGCATTTCTGACACAAGATAGTAAATTTAAAATGTAACGTAATATGATTTAAGATTACTAGTATCCGAAGTATTTCAGTTTTAATAATTGTGCCGTAAATTTAAAGAATTATGTTCCCTGTTTAATTGTGAACACACCCTAAAATTCTTTCGGACTTTCACACTCGCCCTACAATCTTACTCATGCATAGCAAAGCATGCCTCTGCCTTAAGTTATAAAGAAACAGTGCGCCTCGGTTATTTAAATAATTCGAGGATCTATAATATGTTATTTGTGTTTATTACCGCACTGGCCTCATGAATGTACCATAAATAAGCCTTCAAAATCATAGTTACCCAATATAAAACACAAATAGCAACCTAAAATAATTACGTGCGGATTAAAATAGATTTTACTAGCTACCAGCAAGATGCTGCATTAAATGTTCTTTCATTAAATAGGTCTTTAATATTGAAACTTTTGCAAGTAAAAAACTGGACTATATTTAGAATCCCCGATGTTTCAACAGCATTCGATGTATTAAATACAACTCTTTAGACGCTTGTGCTAGTACAGAGATCGTATACAAATAATGCATTCAAGGAAATTAAATTATTACTCCAAACGCAAACAATTACTACTGCTTAAAAAAAATTGTCTGAAAATTTTTCCTGATTAATACAGCCTTAACACGAGGAAAGAAGGAAGCGATTAAAAGCACTCATTGACAATAAAATGCAAATAAAGCACAGAAGATATTCTTACAACCGCAGACGCAATTCGCGCTTAAAAAAAATCGTACGATCGACCGAGAGTACCAATAAGCAGTCATGCAGACAAATATCCGAACAGACGACAATCATTAACAAAGCGCCTGGAGAGCGCGTCAGAGGTTGTTTGAGCCTCCTTCTTACGCATCTGCTTTTTTCTCTCTCTCTCTCTCTCTTTCCTCGACTTACGCACGTGTACACACAGGTTTAGCTTCTCGCTTTGCGCAGGTATACACAATAGACGGCGACGACGAGAGAAAATCTAACGACTCCCGACACTCGGCTTATACGTCGCGCGCTCGAGCCGAGGCGATTGCATAAGAGCCGATTTAAAGTCCATTACCGCTCCGCTCTCGTCTAGCGATTTTCGCGGCTCGGCGCGCGCCTCGACTCATTTTGAATTTCGCGACGACGACGACGACCAAGACGACTTACCGTCTCTCTCTCTCTCTGGAGGGAGACTTTTTCTCCTGCGCAAAAGTCGAGTGCCAAGAGCGTTTCGCAATCCGGCTGCTTTTCGGACGACGACGCCGCGCGGCTCTGCGGAGCCGCACGCACGAATCGAGAGTACGAGGATTCGTCATTGAGTCTCGAACGCCGCGAGAGAGACGGAGACAAGTCGGCAAGGACTTTTGTCTCGCGAGCGAAGGAAAAAAAAGCGGGAGAGAGAGAGAGAGAGAGAGAAAGAGAGAGATGATGGCCAACGATGACGACGAAAGAGAGAAGCTTTTGTAATTGATTTTTTTTTTGTCTGGGAGCAGCAGCGTTTGCTGCCTGCTTTTCCTTTGCGGGCTGGGAAATTAATGGCAATTTTGCAATGGAACGTGTGTTTCGGCACGGTTATGCAAAAATTTCTGCTGCAGAAACACTTGGGTTGGTTCATTTTTTTTTTTTTCTTTTTCGACACGAAACTCAGTTTTGTTTGCGCAATGCGCTCTGTGCGCGACCTTTTTTTTGCGCGGATAAAGAGAGATATTGCAAATTTTTTTCGAACCAGATAAGCGTTTGGTTTTAAATTGTAGTTTTACGACTAGTCTGGAAATTTTAAATGTACCGTTTCATTAGCACTGCTAATCATTTCCTGCGCTCTGATTTCACTCGATTATTCAACGATTCTTTTACAAATTGCGAGACTTTAATCGACAGTTGAAAATATTAATAAAGCAATTTTTCGCTTTGTCGGAAAAACTACAAATTTAAATAATTCTTATATTGTTTAGAAAAGATAAAACATTTTTCTTAGTTTCAAATGAACTGATAAGGCAAAATAATTTTGCAAAAACATACTAACAATAAATCTTTTCAATTTTACGCTGTTCCCTAAAATCGCAATCTCTTTTTCAAAATTTGGTAAAGGCCAAATATAGAAAGTCTCGGTAATACCCCCGAGAAATAATCTCGTTTAGCTATTTTAGACGGCGTCCCAATATTTTTAGATCGCAGTTATTTTCGTGTAAGAGTAATAAAAATTTATCAACAAAACTTGCGCGACTCGTCCGTCATTTTTTCATGTGCAAAAAGAGCGAGATTAAGCAGGCCCCAAAAAAAGGATTTAAAAGCAGCCGGACGCAGGGGGAGCGGAAAATAGTAAACTAAAACATCTGACTGCCTCGCGAGGGGTCAACGCATCTTGCGCCGAGAGCAGCAGCCGCAGCGATTTCCGCGGGAAATTTAAACTCTGAAAAAAGCTCTCCGCTTCAGGCGCCGCTCTCTCCTTTAGTCGCGTAGTACTACGCGCCCCGAGAGGCGTGCGTACACGAGCGCGTGTGTACGCTATTATTTGCACATGCCGCATCTCCGTACTCACCATAGTAGAAGTCTGGCTGGTGTCCTCCGGTGTCGCTTCCCCGCCTCCGCTTTACGTGCCGTTGACTCAGCGGTCTAGCAGACGAAACGGAGAAACCGAAAAACGAGGAACCGAGCCGTAAAACGCCGGTCGACTCAGCGCGATTCCGTTTTCAATCTCATCTTTTTCTCTGTTCTCCGTGCGGTATCGCCGCACTGTCTTACAAATCTTTGCAGCACGGAACAATTCGTTAAAGGGCACAGTTAGGTACTCAATCAAATCACACTGTCACTTGGCTACCATAAACAAACAATCACGCAGCGGTGAGTGTTTCTTTCTATCGCGTTTGTTCACAAAAATTTTCTTCGACAAAGCGAAAAATCAACACGCAATCAGTTTTCACGCACACTGTCACTCAGCTCCTCGTTCCTAAATCGCGAGGGAAGCGTTCATTAAAGATGATGTTCTCGCAAGGCTCCGGTGTGTCCGCTCGATGCGACCGTTCGCGAGCAACTGCTAGCGTTGACTGACTGCTTCTCGACTACTCCACCACTCATGAACGTGTGGCGCTTCACTAGACTAGTGGCCGGAACAAATGTCAAAACGCGCGGGTTTCACTCGTCCGAGGGAGAGAGATAGCTGCGTCCCCTCCTCCGATCTCGCCGACAGCGCCATCTTCGCATACAGAGAGACGCCGACACAGTGTATATAGGATACTCTCCGGCTGCTATTTTCTCGAGCTCTCTCTCGCACCTTCGAGTCTGGCATAGGGTCGTCGCTCTCTCACCCTCGCTTCGTTCCTTTTTCTGGTTCCGCTTGTGTGGGATTCCCCCACCTCGCTGCCGCTCGCTCCTTCTCTCTCCGTCGCTCGTGTACTACGTCGTTTGCCCCTTCTCTCGGGCTCTCGCAGGTTATCTCTCTCTCTCTCGCTCTGTAGCGTGCGCGCGCGCACGTGCGAACCTAAAGTGTGAGAGAGAGCGCGGGTATACAGTGTGTTCCGAGTCGAGAGAAGAGCGGCACGAGAGAGAGAGAGAGAGAGAGAGCGCGTGAGGCCTTTCGGGGGCCGTATCAATGCGCTAAACGGAGAGAGCGAACGGTGTCGGACCAGAGCCGACAGAGACAGATGCGCTATGAGTAAGAGAGGAGTAAAACGAGTAAGAAATAAAGCGAGAGAGAGAGAGGAGGAAAACGAATAAGAAATAAAGGCAGAGAGAGAGTTCGGGGGCGCGCGCTCCGGCTATATAGGTATATTACACAGTGGCGCAAAGGTCCTCTCTGGCGTGTAAAGGTGTGTATATACGGCGTATAACTTCTCTCTGTCTCTCTCTCTCTCCCTCGCTCTCTGGAGGCAAACGCGCTCACGACACGGCGGCGCGTTTCTTTCCTCTTGGGTGGAATCCGGCTCTCTCTTTCTCGCTCAAGTATTTTCTTCCCCTCTTATAATACCAGGAGGCTCTTCTCTCTCTCGCTCTTCCTCGACCTCGCCCCCTCCCCCGTGGCACAGCCATCAACCGAGTGGTGGCTGCCGCTGCCGCTCCGCTGTGTTGTGAGGACGCGCGCGCGCCTTTATTTATACCCGACGGTTGGTCGGCGCGCAAAGCGCTACCAGCAGCGCGTCCTTTAGTCCATCATTTGGCAGCAACAAACCGACTTATTGTCGGGGATCGGCCGCCGACGCCGCCGCCTCGCACACACGTACACGCGGCGAGGCGATGGAAATTATTTTCTCCTCCTTGTGCTCTCGCGTGCGCTCTCCTTTGCAGCGCTTGGTACACGGACGTACGGAGCGCGAGCGAGTGTGCCCGTACATACGGTATTCCGAAACGTAGTTGCATTCTCTCCGCAGCGCGCACGACAGAGAGAGAGAGAGAGAGGGCGAAAAGTTCGTCGCGCGCGCGACTCACGGCTCTATTATCGCCCGAGACGTTATCATGCGGATTGGGGTGGCGCGGATAGATCGATTTGGATTGGGGCTTTGCGCGCTCTCCTTTTCTCTCTCTCTCTCTCTACCGAGCCTTTTGTCCAAGGGGGGAGAAGAAAGTGCGCAGTAAGTTCTGGGCCGGGAAAAAAAATGCCTCCCCGTTGACGAACAGCGCTCACGCACGGTCTGATTTTTGGGGTCAAGGAGGGAAGGGGGAGAGAGTTTTCGGTATAGGAGTTCGTAGGGGCTGCGCGGGGCTGCGAAGGCTTTGTCTGCCCCGGCGGTCTAATTCGGATTTTAGGGACATTGATTATTCACCTGTTGGATTGTATTTTTATTTGACTTATCGAGCGGTTGATACGACGGAGGGGAAGGAAAACGCAATCTTTTGCATTATTTAGGCCCTTAAAAAAATTACGTAAAATTAGAGCTGTAATGCTACCCTTTTATTATGTAAGAATTTATGCTGGCAACCTTTGGAAACGAGGGTTTCTATGGAAACAGTAGTTTTTATTTGTACAAGAAATGTATAGTATGTGTTTAGAACATTTTTTTAAAATCTAATACAGTTTTGGTACCTCCATATTTATAAATAATACTTTCTCACCACATACTGCTGAATACACTGTCCATTTGTAAATTAATCGTTTTGAGAGAGCAAAGCTTGGTAAATATTTAATTGACAACGGGAAACTCAAAAGTTGTACTTGCGCAGAATCGACTGTGTAGTTATGGGGTTGGAATTGAATGCGCAAGCTCTCGGTCTACACCTGAATACGACTTCCCAGTGAAATCTGTAGCAAACGCGCATCTTGATATTATAGTAATAGCATACTGTTTGATAATTTCGAAAAAAAGAAATCCATACTGAATTTTTCTAGATGTGACAAAATAATTTCTAAACGAAACGCTTTGGGGACTACGTATGAAAAAAGGAATAAAGAACAGGTAATACAAAGAATGGGATCTTTCTCAACCAATAGCGGATGAGCTTTAAGTAAATGTATTCTTTTCATAGGGGACTATTTTATTTTATTAAAGGAAGACGTTAAAAGGTGTTTGGTTTGGATCCATTTTTTCAAAACGTAGCTGCATTTTTATTTTTTATGATAATGGTTTCCTTTTAAATCATTCAATCATTATATTTGTAAAATAACGACATTTTTCTTTAATGAGAATTTTTTTTTAATGTAAGTAGTAAATTGAACTAAAAAATGATTCACGCTTAAAAAATAAGTAAATCTAAGAAGCCATAAAACTTTATAAGAAATTATCAATGTCATGATATAAATAAGTTTCTTGTTGGTTGACTCACTTTTATATTAGTAAAAATTAGTTTTATAAAAAATGTCACGGATATCAAAAAATAAATATTAAAGAAAAAAAAAAGTTAAAATATAATTAAAAAATTATCAAAATCTTCGGGTGTAAACCAGGTTAATAATGTTTTGTAAATATTTAACATCCACGAAACATCTACTCTTGCAAAGGAGAAAAGATGCAGCAGCGCTTTAGAGCCACATTTCATTCTGCTCAATCTTCGAGAGATTTAGAGTGTTGAGTCGAGCGTCTGCAGTAAATTTTTTTTCTCCTTATTTCCCGCACGTATTTCGTTATAAGCGTGTAAACGGAAAGACGAGCCCACAGTCCAGGGTAGACAGAGAGAAAGAGACAAGGACAAACAGACCGAGCGCAAAGGACAAAAAAGAAGGATAGAGCGAGAGAGAGAGAGGAAGGAGGGAGTAAAGAAGAGGGATGTCTAAAGATCGGTATAGTATAGGAGAGCGATCGGCTGCTACGCTGCTCTGCGCACTGCGCGCTTCTGCTGCTCCTCTCTCTCTCTCTCTTTCTCTCTCTCTCTCTTTCTTCCTCCGCTTCTATCTCTTTCCTTCGCATTATGTCTTTGGAGAGTCCTTTTAAAGAGACGCTTGGTCCTTCTTGGTATTAGAGGCAGAGAGGCCGTAAGGCCTGCGGGGACTTTTCGAAAAACATCGGCTGACAGCAATGTAAGCTTATATGAATCGAAAAGGCCCCGAGAAGCTGAAAAGGAAGATGTACACGTCCGACTCGATTTACCAAATAATTCGTTTCCGTTCTGAAGCGCTATGTGTAAGGCATTGCCGCAATTAAGAACTGGTTAAGAGTTCATTCGCTCAATTGTGCCATTTAGAGAGTAAAAGTAGTTTTAAATTTACGAAAAATATCAAATACCTTCTATGCTTATACTCGAAGAGGAATTGGAAGTCAAGCTGGATTCCGATAATGTCAGAATATCATTCTTCCGTCAAAAAAAATTTATGTTTTTAGTAATTTTGATAGGTCACACCAGTTTATGGATTTTGCACTGAAGATTGAATCGCACTTTTTATAAGGAAAAAATGTGTATAAATACAAATTTTCCTTTAAACAATTTTAATCACACGAAGATATTTTAATTCAAACATTGATATCAAGGCTAACATGTTTAAATTTACAATGGTTCATACAATGTAACATATATTAATAAAGTGTTATGTTTATATTTACAAGTCTACTTAATAACATCTAATATCCCCATTGCTTCCAATTCTGTTTTATTAAACTTTATTAAAAGATCTACTAAACCCTGTGGTTCACCATTTTTTGACGAGTTAACCAATGATTGACCAATTTTTTTTTGGCCAAATATTTTGGTCAAATATTAGTTAAAAACTCATGAATAATGAATATCATGGATTAATAAGAATGTAAACTAAAATTTTATATTTAAAATGCAAGCATCTTTGAATTTATTATTTAAATTTAAAAATTTAATTAACAATTTAAATTTTTTATTAAAATTAAAAAATATTAATAATGTAATATATGTATTTCATGCAATTTTAAAAAATTATTTCAACTAAAAATCAGTATAAGTAGAGTATTATCTTTAAAAATAATTGAATACTAATATTAAATGTTATTATTTTCAGTAGTTTACTATTAGATTTTGACTTTGGCCAATTTTGTAACCAATTTTTCGATCAATCAATGTTGTTTTTAACAGGGTTTTTGGTAAAAAATTAAGGTCAAAAACTGACCAAATAATGGTAAAAAATTCCAACAGGGAATAAATGTAATATTAGCTTCAAATGTAGATTTAACTTATAAAACTTAAAATCATTTTTTTTCTTAATTCAGCTAAAACAGCATACAACTTTTGGAAAAAGTTAGCTTTAGACTGAATGGATGTGGCGCCGATAGTATTTTGATGTTAGAAACATATCCCAAAAGCTACAACAAAATTCGTAACCCAAACAAGTGAGACTCTATTCCATAGATCAAATTCTTTTTTTTTTATTTAATTTCATGCGCAATCAAACACTTAAAACTCTGTTTATCATGTTTAAAATTAATCTTTCTTACATAGTTGACCCTAAGAGTTTAATACGATCATATTTTGGGAGGAACACTAGGATGCGCAAGTGAATTTCTTTCAAAACTTCCCTGGTAGCAATTTTCCGATAATATTGCTAGAATCTAGATAGATTCTAGCATTCTGGCCAGATTGGACAATAAATTCTCGC
>JAWWEM010000044.1:3982556-4025659 GCA_035582935.1 Ormyrus thymus | reverse complement strand
AACTAATTTTTAATGTTCAAAAACTGTTTAAATTCACATTTAATTTGGTAATTTTCAATTTTGCTATTAATAAACTTTAATGTACGTCTTTGAAACAAGCTTCACAAACATTTTATGAAATTCAACACATACTTTGTTAACAGTCTACAAAAGGACAGAAAACGCATTATTAAATTTGCTTCTAAACTAGCTCCAACAAAATTTAGCCTCAAGAGCCCTCCTACCTCCGCTTTACCAAACGCCTCTGCAGTCGACCACCTCCTTTACGAAGTGACAAGCAGCCTCGCGCGGCAAAGGATAAAGGCGCCGCCTGCTCTCGATGCGTGCATCCGCCTGTAGTGCGCCGTCCGGGCGCAGCAAAGGTCGCTCTCCGGCCAGCCCGGCTGAAGTGCAGCCTTGAAACGCCTAGAAATCGCCTTCCGCGCCGATAGCTCGTTTCGGATAGGCGGCTCGCTTTGCTCTCGCGGAGCGCGCGACCCAAGCGCTTTCCTCGCGAGGCAAGGCCGCGGCTTACGCACGCCGCGTTATTCCGAGCTGCGACGATCGATCAATGCGCTTTTTGCTGCTGTTTGCCGCGGAGTGAGCTTGCTGATGGGAGATTTAGGCGGATAATTGATGTGGGCAAAGGGGGGATTTGTTTTTGGCTGAGACGGGGATTTGCCGTTACGATTACAGTGGGGCTGAAATTGCTTTACAAAGTTTGAGCGATTATAATTTTTGCAGAAAGAGAATGCATTATGCACTTCAAAAATAATGAAGGAAGTGATCATTTTATTTGCAAACGATTTAATGGAATAATAGTCAGAAATCAATTTTCGACGCCATTAAATTTGCATTAAATTTGCGAAACGTTTATAGTAATTATCAGAGAAAGTGTTCAACTCTCCTTGCATATCCAAGGTAAATCAGCCTGCTAAAGTGCATTTTTGCACTTCAAAGATTCGGCTGCCGACCACTTCTTGTTCCGCAAATTCTTTAGGCGCGGTAAGCCGTAAAAACGCAGGTAAAAAAGACTCCAACCATTTCCAGCTGGATTTAATTAGCCAGCTCCTGGGTATAAATATTCAATCTCCTGTAATTAACTTCAAATCGAAAACAATTATTCTCGAAAAACTACAAAACGTCTCCCATTCGTCTGTCGGACGTATTGTTCGATTGAGCAACGCGAGAGAACCCAAAGCTCGCCGGCCCCATTAAAATATTAAAGCGCCCACTCCGCGCACGCAATTCATTACCGAGATTCGAGCGGCGCGTTTCACACGCGAGAAAAGGAGACGATAATTTGATAATTCCTATCGCGTATTTCCGCGAACCGGCGCAAGGCAAGGAGCGCGACGTTGCGAGGGGGAATTTTTCTGCCTTTCTTAGACCAGCTCTCCGCGCGCCGGGCAATTAAAGGTGAAAACTCCCGAGCACGGCGCGCACCGCGTTTAATGCCTTTAATAATACTCGGAGGTGAGGCAACAGGAGCCATAAGCATAAATAAAGTCGTGCGCGAGCCCCGCGAGTCGAATATCGCGCGGCACTCTTTGCCGTGAGTTACGGCCATTGTTACAAGCGGCCGTACGAAATTTTACGCGCGCGAAAAACACGACCTGCCGATCGCCGCTCGGCGTCGGGACTCGGCGGACTCGTGCGAATCGCGATCGTTCGCGCGGCTGCTCGTCCTCGTAATCGACGCGAGCGAGATCTCGCTAATGGAGCCAGAAAATTGCCGCTGCTCGCACTGACGTTTGAGGGCTGCGAGCGCGAGTTGCGAGAGACGCCCGGCTACCTCGAGAGCGGATTAAGTCGTTTATTCGAAACGCCGATCGGCGAAATCATTTAGCGGGTGTGTGCGCAGTGTGTGCGCGATCGATTGAAGCGATAAATATTAACGGTAAATTACACTCGATAGGATACTTTGATTTTACAATATTTGATCGATTTTCTCAGGCCTCGACTGGTCGTGCTAATTTCGTTCTAATTAGGATTCCGGCCATTAATTTGTTGCTACGCAAACAAGCAATCATTAAAGTCGGTCGTACGGCTAAGTGGATAATGCCAACAATCAGCGTCAGAGGCTGATAAGGGTATTGCCGAAGTCGCAACCGTTTGTTGCGGCGCGATCTGATGTGTTAACAACAAACAAAGCGTGGGCGAAACATTTTTGATAAATGAAAGGCGATTATCCTTCATCAGTTGACCTATTATATGTACACTGTCTTTTTGTTTTTAACTGCCCGCTGCACGCGCGGACCGTAAAACGAATGGTAGAAAGAGAACCTGTTACTCAATTTAATAGACAATGTAGTAAAAGAGTTAAATGTAGCAATGCACCAAATGTAGATTGAAAATAAATCAGTTTACTGAGAAAAAGGGAAAATCGCTTCGATTACTTAACAAGTGAATTGCTGCAGCGTTTGGTAAACAAAAATGTCGAAGCTCTGTTGCTCAAGCAAATTTTAAGCGCAATTTCAATAAACTATGGATGAACCTTCTACGTTTCCTCGAGTGACTTTAGGAATTCCATTTAACTGCCTTTATGGACAAAGTAATATCTTATTGAAGAATTTTTAGATACTTACCTGAGTCGCACCCACTTGAAATATGTAGCTTGAAAATTAACCTTAACAACATAATCAAACGAAATTTATGTTTTTGGAATGCCTAATCGCGGTAATTACACAAATCATACAGCTTTTGATTTCTATATAAATTAAAATGATACACAACTTCGAGATAAAATCAACGTTTTACAAATCACGCCATTTTGTCCTTTTCCAGCGCTCAGAATATTCGCGCAGAAAATCGTATTGGACGTGCGCAGAACTTAGTGCTAATAAAAATGCAAAGCAACAAGTGAACCTTGTAAAGAGAAACATTTTAAGCCGAGGCGGCGTTAATTAAACGAATGAAATCTCGTTTCGCCGAAGATTTATTCGGCGAAATTTATTAATCTTCCGCCTTGCGTCACGGACTAACTGGAGTATAATCCACTTGCCGCGCTGCGTCAATTAAATCAAATCGATCTTTAATTCATATTCCTCTTGTGCGCTGGATAAAACATAGATATAATTAGTTCCCCAGTTAACGGCGTCGCTTATACCTTCGGGTGTCTTTTCACCTTTGGCGTTATTTTCATTTGCTAAAGAAAAAATTTTAACGCATTAGGTTGCCGGAGCGAAATCGAGAAAAACGAGAATGCAAAATACGAAATCGTAAAAAGCAGTTGAAAATTTTTATCAAAGAAATATAAATTAGTTGTTAATAATATTCCGCAAAAATTTGGTATTATGGTATCGCGTTAATCATTGCATCATCTATATAATAAAACGATATTAATAGAAAATGATTAAAGTAGCATTCGCGAATATAAATTTATCGCGCATGAAAATATTTTGAGCAGCTGAAATTTTGAAAGGTGTACTACTTATTCCATATAAAGTGCAGATAACTATTTTGTTGTAATGTTGGTACATCACTGTTCGTAAAATGTAGACGCTAAACCAAATAATATAATACATTTAGTTTTTGAGATGAAATCTAATTAGCTGGAGACTAGAAATTGACCACAAAGAGACGTGCAAATTGTGTTCAAACTCGACATAGAGTTTATTATACCTGGAACAAGCTAATAAATTGAGCTTGTTAGGGACAACGACTATAGTTCACTGTTTTGATAATTTTTCGTTATCGACCGAAAGCAAATATGCATGAATAAAGTCACATTTTGCTCCACCACAAACTACACCTTTTTTTATGGCGGAAATCAGCATTTTTATTGCAAAACCTAGTTCTTAAGCTAAATAATTGCGTTATCCGTAAGTAAGGAATTACTTCAAATCCAACAAAGAGAACAAAAGAAACAATAGTTTTAAACATATCATCATTCAGCGCTCAACTCGTTCGCGTGATTACGACTCAGTTGTTTTACAAAACTTTCTACTGAAAAATTCATAACGACCTCAAAGATTTCATGCGATTATTTCAAAATCCTTAATAGTTTATCGATAAATGGATTATGATTAAGCATCGTCTTAATTGTAAAATTAAAATTAATAGACTTTAAAGTTGAAAGAATTACTATATTTGTAATGATGTTGCAGAAGTAGGTTGGAAATCGTAAAACTTGGTTAAAGCTACACTTGTAAATGCAGCAGCTGGCACGGCTTTACGTGGGAGAATGCCCACGCGACACGATTCATATATCTTATAAAAGAAACTTACATAATTTATATTACATTATTGTTTATATAGTTAGAAAAATGCTTTAATACGCTTCCCCTCTGAAGAGGTCGACAAAAATGTGGTTAAATTCATTAGGCGCAAGAATCACGTGGATATGTTGTAAGTGGAAATAGGAGCGTGTGGTAAGGCGCATGATAAAATGTGTTTAAATCGAATTGAGTATCCTTTTTAGGCCGCGGATTCTATTTTAGAGGTACTTTTTATTCAATTATTCGCGAGGTATTTAACCAGTTTTAAAACTATTCCCATTAAATCACGGTGCCTTATTGTAAGGATCTTAATCTAAATAATTTAAATGAACGCAAAAAAGAAGAATCCCTGCGAATTCCGCCTTCCACGTCGACTGTTGTTTTTTTCACGCTTGAACGATTGCAGCAGATCACATACCAGAGCAAGCTTACTTTTCAAGTCAAAATCCGCTCAGCTCCGACCGACTTACCCACTCCCATTTATTTTATATATACAAAAAAGCCCGGGCCTCCAGCCCCAAAATTACACATACGAAAATCCACTCCTCGACTCGGCAGCTGCTCCACATTCCAGCCAATAACCCGGCGTAACTCCTGCTTGTAATCCTCAGACGCATTACAGCGGCGCAGGCGCGCAATCGGCTCTCTCTCTCTCTCTCGCTTTTTACAGCTGGCGCGCGAATACAGAATTTTTCGAGCATCGTAAAAAGAGAGATAGCCGCGGCCGCCGCCGCCGCGGATAAAGCCTCCGACGGCGAGCGAAAAACAGACAAAGACGGAGCGCTGCTCGCCGGGAGAGCTCTCCGGCTGGGAACGGCGCGTGCACGGCGGCGCGCTCGTCGACTTGCGCAAAACTCATGTGACGAGAGGCGAAAGTTAATCTTTGTAAGGCAGATTCTGTGCTCCACGGGCTCTCCGCGCGCGCGCGCGCGAGCGGTGATCAGGGTCGGTGAGCCGATATGCACCTCGGGAGTCACGAGAGGAATCATTACGTTACCTTGCATTACGTGCTTAGGGGAGGATTACGTCACGCGCGCGAGAGCCGCTGCCTGGAAATGAAGCGGCCCGGCGCACGCGCCCGACGTCTGCCGGCGGGCCCGATAATTGCGGCCACGTGTGCGCGCGGTCTTTATGGAGATGTTTGCGCGGACTCGCGTCGCGGGGACCCGGCTGCTTTATGATGCCCGGCCGTCTGTATTAGGGCGCCGCGGCTGGCCCGCGAAGGAGCAGGTTGGCGGCAGCTTTTTGCCGGACTCGGGTGCGCCGGGCTCTAAGTCTGCTTTGGAAAGTTTCGGGGAGAGCTGACTTTCTTTTTCGAGCGCGCTTCCTGGAGTGACTGGGATGCTCGGCTGATCGATGGCTTTGGAAAATTATCTGATGCGAAGGCGATGCTTTGGCTTTGTTACGCTTGACGGTTGATTGGGTTCATTTGGCTGCGGGTGGAGAATAGCTTGTCAGAGTGAAAGACGTCTGCTCGAAATGTATCATTATTACAAGACTTATGGTTTTACAAAGCCATTCTACGGGTCGTGATAGTTATTAATATTTAAATCCATTCGACTGCTAAATTGTGAAATCTCATATTTTTCGAGATGATTATGTGACTTTGATTTTTGAAGAACTTTGAAAGGAATATTGATACCGCATAAATTTTTTTTAAACCCTTCGAAATCTGTTTCGAAGAAGGAAAAATTCAAAATTCAGTGGACGTATTTTCGTCAACTTTCCGCACTGTATAATTTATTCGAAAACTAAAATATCTCATGCATAAATTTTTAAAATTTTAGATGGTTCGCTTATGACTTTACTAACAAGATAACGTTAGTTTATGAACGCTCTACTTCGGATATTTTAAGTGTCGCTAAAAATATTTTATATCACGTAACATGCAAGCAGAAAAACGGAAAAATCAATATCGATGCTGAAATAGACATTACATATAATCTTTGATGGATCAAAATCGGCTCATTAATTCTTCTGAATATATTAAAAAATGCAATCGGTCATATACTTTCAGGATCGAGTATCAAAATTAATTTCATGATTTTATCTATAAATATTTTCTCGTTAAGTTTCAGCTTCCTCCAAACGCAAAAAGAATTGAAATCCCTGCCCCGACCAGTGGCAGGAGAATTCCTCTTATGTCCACTTACAAACTATTTAAAATAAATAATGCTGGGCGTGTATCCACTATAAACATACGAGAGCACAAATATGGGACTGTGATCGATTACGTGGTAATGTGTGGTGTTGCAACAACAACGTTTACGACTTTTTCAAGAACATTTAATTACGTACAATTAAACTTTTAAGCGTGTACATGTAGTTTGCTATTCTATAGTATTCTACGTATTTTTATTAAATATCTCTTAATGAATTAATTCATAAATGACTCAATTTTGACTTTCTATACGTTGATTGCGAATAATCTGGATTTTAAAATTTAATTAAAATGACCAACCCGGAAATATTAAATTTGCACGAAGTCAGTTAATAATTGCTACTTCGTAGCTTTTTTCGTATCTACACTTAATATTTCTCAAATTCGCGGAAAAACAGTTTCACGTAATCATAACACGCAGGATAACGCTGTTCAATTAAGAGTTGCTTTCTTAACGAATCGAAAGTCAGTATTTGGAGCCATTAAATTCTCAAGGCTGGTATATACCCCGGACGACAGTTACTATAACATGCCTTAATCATACAATGTCCGCAATAATTGGGCGCTCATTGATCTACGTGCCTTAAATTCGAACTTCTTTTTTTTCTATATTTCGGCATATAATACACCCGGACTTCAAAGCTTTCCCAAGAAGCACTTGGGAGGTTAATGTAAAAATAGCCAATTTAATCAGCGCTCGTTCCCCGCGCGCAATCAGAGGTAAAACACACGCGAAGGCAGCGGCGGCGGCGGCGCAATTCCTCGAAACGCCGCAATCCGCAATAAATCGCTAATTTAATAAATAAATTACCATAAATCCAGGGCGCGGGGGCACATAATAAATTGCACAACGCCGCCGAAACAGCGCGCGAGCTCCCATTTTCGCACTCTCTCGCCGAGAGCGCTCGATACAATCGATGATTTCTAATGGCAGCCGGCGCGCGCGCGCCGATCCGATATCTCGTGCTTGGAAACGCAATCGCGCCCAACAACCGGTCGCAAATCTCCCGAAGCGCCGCGCATTGAAATCTCCGGCTCCGATCGGCGGCGGCGGCCGTCTAATCGCCGCGGAGAGAAAAAGGAACCACCATCCATCCCATTCATTATATCACGCGCGCTCGCTGCTCTCGCTCTCGACGGCGTACGAACGAGAAAAGGAGCGAAACGGGGCCACGCCACTTCAAATTGGACCTACGCATGATCGTCTTTCTCTCTCACCTTTCTCGGAGAGAGCGCAAATTAGGATTTATTTTCCTCCAGCTCGGGTAACGCGGATTCCGGGTGTGCTTTTCTTTTCGCACAAGTCGGCCGCGGAGTAAAAATGGAAGGGAAGCTTTCGTATTCTTTCTCGGTGGCTCGGATTATTCTTGCCTTCACTTTTTTCCGCGAGTTTTTAATTTCAGGTTTTTTAGTGAGGATTAAATTATACTTTCCATTGTAGACGTACTCTTATTTAAAATTTATTTATACATTTATAATATATATCATATTCTTTTATAACATTTCAACCTTAAAAT
The DNA here is from genome assembly GCA_035582935.1 of Ormyrus thymus. Classification (NCBI taxonomy): domain Eukaryota; kingdom Metazoa; phylum Arthropoda; class Insecta; order Hymenoptera; family Ormyridae; genus Ormyrus; species Ormyrus thymus. Next base: position 4,017,782 of record JAWWEM010000044.1, on the reverse strand, counting down.
ACTTAAACAGAACTCGATCAATTATGTTTTTTGGTTCTGTAATTAACATTTATGAGCGATGAAAGAAAGGAGAACAAAAACCTGTTCGAAATAAAAGATATTAATGATGTTGTGCTGCCCAAATGATTCTCAGGTCCAAGGCGACGGAATCTAGACTCATACTTTAAAGGGTTTCTTATAGGCAATAACTGCCCATCAAAATTACCACTAAATTGTTCGCGCTCGTTAAATTCAAAATTAGGTTAATCCTTTAATTTACTATTCGTCTCACCCTACTTTATTTTTTCAATAAGCTTCTTTCACCTTTTATAATATTCATTGTGAACGGAAACTTCTGACACGTCATTAATTAGCTCTGCAACTGTACATGTAACGCAGATAAAACGAAAAAAATGCTTGCGTGGTAGGAGGCACTAAAAGAGACCAATAGTCTTTTAAATAAATATAAATATTTTAATGTCGCTTTGAATTCACTTTACAAGCGCCAAAAAGAATACTTTAGAAGAGGCGTGTAAATCTATCCACTATTAAATAATACAGCAGAGCCGACTCGATTAGCTGCATGCACAAATCGCGGCTCGTATTTATAGAGCAATTCCGAAACGTGCAGTCGTCGGGTTAATGTCTTTTTAAGCGTCCGCGCACCGGAATACCCTTTGTTCTCCAATCGCAATGAAAAGGCGAGCGCCGGCAAGGTCGCCCGCAGAAAAGGCGAGAAAATCGTCTCCCGAGCCCACGCGACCGGCGAAAGAAAGCTTCGCGAGTCCGAAATCGAGGCGCCTTGGCCTGGGTCCCGCCCCGTCGGCCGCCGACTCGTTCCCCCTTTGTACTCTTAGGTACTCTTCTGGTCCCTTTCCCCGCCTCGCCTCTCCCTCCCTCGTCCTCGCCGCCGTCCCACCGAGCCGCGGCTGGCGAGCCAAAATTACTTTTACTCTTGACTTTTCGGAAGTCCAGCAGCTCTCTCGCTCTATCCGCGCGCGGCCTTTTTTTCATTCGCGCCCTCTCACTCGCCGAGCGGAGCGCGCCGCGCGGCCTACCACCACCACCCCGTGCAAGAAAAAGGCCTCCTATCTGGCCGTACGCGTGCACATCGCGGACAGGAAACATCGCAGTGAAGCTTTGACTCTCGACGCCGTTTGGTCCCCCGGACGACGGCGCGCGCGATACAACAGACGCACGCACGATTAAGCGCCGGTTCTCTCGCCAGCGAGGAGCAGCTCTGGACTCTCGAGAGGGAGAGAGAGAGAGAGAGAGAGCTGGAGAGGACGAGAGAGTGCGATTCGCGAGTGCCCGCCTTGATTTGTCGCCAACTTTTTGCGCTGGCCCGTTTATCTGTGCGCTAACTGCTGCCGAGTGCGGCGTGGATTACTTGTCTTTTTGTCGCTGGAGTATCGCTGGCAAAATGAGGAATAGGTACGTGCTGTTTTCGACTTTTAAGTGATCAATTCGCATACTCCGGTAAATGGCTGCAGTGTTCTTTTTTTTGCGAGAGTCCGGGATTATTTATGAAACGATTTCCTTTGTTTAATCAGCTTTTTAAACAAGCCTCGTCGTCGAGAAATGTTTGGTTCTTAGTTTCTTGCCGAGTGATTGATTTTATATCAGCGTGGAGTAAAACATTGTTGCGAGTACAGGTCGTAAACGAAAGTAATTCAATGTCTCGTGTGTCAGTAACTTATACGTCAATGAGTGCTGGATAGATGCATCTGACACGCTTCGCGAAGAGTTTTGCCGTTCTGCTTATAAGATACGAGCTGCTGGAATCGGCATTTTTTTACTTAAATCGTACACGTGTCGAAACGCGAGGCTTGAAAATTTTAAAATTCATGATCTCGATTTGTAGAAAACGTAACGGTATATGTTTCATTCGAGCATTGTAAAGTGATATATAGGAGTTGGAAGTGGAGTAAGGATGCTGAACTACGATTACGGTTTCCTCACGATCATGAATGAAAAAAGCCGATTTTTTATAATAATTCTATATTTTATACTTTTAAATGAATAACTAGTTTAAGATATAAAAGAAATTAATTGCGCAAATAGCTTTTAGCCTTAGACTGGTGGTAAAAAAATTAAGAAATACTGTATAATGCGCGCGTCGTTTCACAATTTTCTCTTTTTTTTTTCCAAAGGTTGTAGATCAAGAAGGAAAACAGCGGTTTTTTCTAAATAATAGCCATGTTAAGTTTAAACGGAGCTATACCGTTACCATTTGGTCTTTAATTGTAAAATGTGTCGCAAATGCTGGCTTGTTCTACTAACCATGAACGATATTTAGAGTTCCAGAATGTAAATGTAAATTTCCAATGTGTTCATTTGAATTTTTCTGCGATTTTAGAATGTCTTGTTTAATAGTTTATTTAACTACTTTTATTTTTCTATTAGTACTATAATAAAATATTGGCTCAGCTGGAAAATTAAAGGTATTTTAATATAGTATAATGAAATAATAAAATTAATCTTAGTGCATTAGAGTTGCCTTCAGTTTTCTATTAGTATACCTCATAAAACTTTTATTGGCGATATATATTAAGATATCTAATTAATGTTTTACTTAGTTCTTAAGATTTTGGTACTTGTAATAACGTTTTTAGGGCCTTAACACATACGCAGTCATAAAGTAATAAATTTTAATTAACACTTTTAAAATAGTTGAAGTTAACGTGCATTAATGATTCTAAGTATGTTTTTTATTGATAAAATAAACATTTCTTTATTTTAGTGTGTTGTCTTAAATTTCTCATTTTTAAAGAATTTGTAAAATTATATACTTTTCCGCCTTTCTACGTTGTATGTAATTCCTTTTCAAAACGGATAAAATGCCCAATGTTAAAATAAATGAAATTTTGTTCATTAAATGTCATTATATTATTTAGAAAATTGTTAAATTTTCATAAACTCTGTAAATACCTACATCAGGTTGCACATAAATTTTCAGCACCTATTACCGTCCAGCAGTTTTTGGGAAAACGTTCAATTTGACATCGAGATTTACGTAAATATTGTAATTTAGTCTTTAATTTTCAAGGTTCGAATTACGTACAATACTTTTGTAACTCGATTACCGTTAATTAGCAAAATTACAAGCTCCCCAACTTCCGCTAAATTTTCCCCTTAATGCAATTATGAACATTTTAACATATCCATTAACTTTCTGAGCATAATGCGAAACGACGACAAAACGGTTTTATTGCATCCAACGCGATTTACTTTATAGCTATTTAATAAAGTTAAAACGAGCAATCAGCGCTCAGCTGCCCCGGTCATTACGAGCGACGCACTGCAGTTTTGCATTGCACTTTACCCAAGTCCAGTCGTCATCGGGTCTCCTCGGCCATTGAGTAATTCCCTCCTTGTTGTGGGATTCTTGAGCCGCTCTCCGTTTCCCTCTTTGTATGTCTTGACTTTTACTGCCCCTCGGAAAGCTTTGCGTGCGCGCGCGTTCTCCCGCAGTTCCATTTTTTTTTTTAACAATGAGCATTGCGAAACGCCGGAGGAAAAGTATATTCATTGAAATAAATTTTCCTTCCTTTAATTCGCGTGGCACAATTCGTTAAAGTGGTTACGAGAACGCGGGGCGATGGCATGGAAGTATTTAAATTTGGCTGACATTGCTCCGTTTTCGATAACCTTTAAACCGAGAAAGAAAAGAACAAAACGTTCGGAAGGCACTTAATTCGTATCGTATCTTAATATCAAAAGTGTTATAAAAGTATAGCTGTATAACCTCAATAGCTGTCTTAAAGACATTGGATTGAGGGCGAAAGAATGTTGCTTGTCTTGTGAAGGTGACAAAAAAAAAATTACAGCTTGGAATTTACGCCTTGACGTGAAAAATTAATCTTTATGAGTGTCTCAAAATTAACTTAAAATCCTGTAAAAATTGTCCCATATGTAAGTATTTAATTTTGATTGTATCTTTAAGGTAGTTCTACCCCAAGATATGGGATCTGTTAAAAAAAATTTTTTTAATTCATTTAACTAACATCTAATTACGTAGGTGATGATATATATTATAAAATTGTACTTGATGAACTGGAAAAATAATTAAAAAGTTAAAACTTTGGTGGTTTTTATTTTTTTAATTAATTTCGATGTTCAGGGGTTTATTTTACTCGTTAAACAATTACCTACAAACTAACCGTGACAAAATTTTGAAATAATTAATTTGTAAAAAATAAACTCCAATTGTTCATGCCTAAGAACCCAAAAATTTATAAACAATGAGAGTTTACTTTTTGTAAATTAATTATTTCAAAATTTTGTCACGGTTACTTTGTAGGTAATAGTTTAACGAGTAAAATAAACCCCTAAACATCGAAATGAATTGAAAAATAAAAACAAATCATTTCTTTCAATAGCATTTTTTTTTTCGTGAATCATATCTTTATTTACAATATCAAAATTTTGACTTTTTAATTTTTTTTTCAGTATATCAAATGCAACTTTATAACATATATCATCACCCTGGCAATTAGATGTTAGTTAAATGTCTTAACAATTTTTTTTAATAGATCTTATATCTTGGGGTATAACTACTTTAATAAGCGAGTGCTGGCCAAATATCCAAAAGAGTCTGAAAGTTTTGAGTCTCGTTGGTGCATTTATTTCGAAAGTAAAGTCTTAACTGAATAGCGCCAGAAGATCGGTTTCCCGGAATTATAAGTACTCGATAAAAACGTTGACATACGTTTATGCTAGTTTTTATTGGCTTACATGTTTCTAAATTTCTGATCGAGATAACGGTATTACATTAAACCGAACGACTGTAATCGTTACTTTCTTTTTGACATAATCCTTTACAACGATTATATAGTAAAAACTAGCACATCAGAACAGGTTTCACCTCCAAAAGCTGGATTTTTCTCGTAGAATGGCGTCGAAAGTTGGCTAAAGTTGATGCAATGCCTCGTCGTTATCGCAAAATATATCTAGATTCTACACCTATAACGAATTGTTGCACTTATTATTTTAATACCGAGAAGAAAGTTCCGGTGGAGAAGACCGCGTCAAAATACCATCAAAATCTTCATCGCTGAAAAACCACAAATTAAATCTCTGCACAGCTCGTCTAAAATATAAATAAGAGATCGACATGAAAAGATTTACATCTCATTCTCTCTAATCTAAAATCAAATCCTATTACTTACAAATCTCATCTCGCGTTCTGTAAGCAACAACTAAATCCTAGATAATAGACTCTTTCGATTCCTCAACCAAATTTGGTTGGACGTCCCCGTCCAAGATTGCAGCTCCGCGACGGGCATCCTCCTCGCATAAATTAAGCTCTTTATCGACAACTAGTCCAATTATATTACCGCGGCGGCTGAATAATAACCCTGATTATCTTTCTCTCTCTCTCTCTCTCTCTCCTCTTCCGTCTCACGAAAGTCCGCGCACGCAGTCGTGCGAGGCGAGAAAGTGAAAGGACACAAGTGGCGGTCTTGGGAATATAGGGCCTCGCCCCGGCGCGGAGAAAGCACGCTCCTTCTGCCCCGTTCCCGCCCGCGGTATATTCGTCTCCCGAAAATCCGCCGCCTTACGTAAACGTCCGGACGACGTGTGTAACGTCGAGGAAAGGCTATCGGCGCCGGCGATCGATCGCGCTCTCGATTGCCCTCGACCTACCTTCAAAAAGTTTCCTCATCCGCTCGCGGCCGAGCGGCGCGTGCGCCGCTTCATTTTCGCACGCGCGACCCCTCGGGGAAAGCTTCGCGGAGCGATTAGCGGCCTTTTCAAATTGCTCCGCTCGGCGAGTCCGCGCACAATTAAAAGGCTCGTGTGTGCCTGCCGGTTCTCTCTTTCAGGCCGGACTGCTTATTGATAAGGCTGTATTTCATGCGGTTTACGCCGCGTAATGCGCTGTTCTTCGCGGCGCGATTCCTGAGTAATACCCGATCTGCTCTTTTTTTCCTGTTTTTTTTTTAGATCGCGTTGGTCAAGGGAGGACTATTAAGGCGCTGCTTTGTGAGAAATTAATATGCACCTTTCTGCAATATCGGATAGGTGATCTATGGCTTTATCTGCGCGAGAGGCTGATGCTCGCGATAAATCACTTATTCTTGTGCTTCAGTTTCCCATGTTGATGGTTATCGTAACAGTGGTTGAGCAGTGTGATGTAATAAAATAATAATTTTCGTTTTGAAGGTTGAGCTATTAAGCGTTTTATGCACTGATATATGAATAGATACGACTTTTCTAGGTAACTGCGAGTGTCTTTTAGACAAGCCGGAGTTTGATTTAGTTTAGGATCGAAAGTATGAAAATTAAAGTCATTCGACCGGATTTAAAAAGGCACGATTACCGATATTGATTCTGAAGGTTTTTCATTTGCCAGAGGCCTTTAAGAAATCACTTTTATTCACTTATCGAAAACCAGTCTGCAATTTTGTGAATGTTGAATTGAATGGCTCAAACTGCACTGCACTAAATAAAGAAGGCGTGAGAGAATTACAAAAACCCATCGCGCTGCTGTAAGTTACAGAATTCTATTACAGAAATCTTGCCTGCTAATTTGCTGATTTTAATTAAGGACATTAATTAATTAATATGATGTTAAATTTTTATTTATTAATTTCCATAAAGATAACGAAAAATTTATACTCAAAACCAATAGATTCCATTAAGCGATTGCGGCCAAACGCATTTATGCAAATTAAACAAGCGCATTGCACAAATTCCGATTAATCAACGCGCATTCTTGCCAAACGCGCAGCCGGCTTATAAATAATCCTTGACTTTCATAAAAAAAAAAAAGAGCGGGAGCAGGCCGCGAAACAAGAGCGGCGCCGCTTACGAAAATCAGGCAGCAAAGACGAGAGGAAGAGAAGCGAGCGCGCAATCGATCCCCCCGCGAAATTTACGGCTCATCGGGCGAAATTTGCATTTGAAATTCGCAGATTTGCCAACGTCTGCTGCTGCTGGCTGGGGCTCCTGCTCGCGGCGGGCGAAGCGCTGCAGTACCAGCCGCTGGATGGCTACGGGGGCACCGGCGGCGAGGAGTGCGCCTTGATCCTCAAGGGGCCCGGACGCAGCAGCTACTACGACTACACCTACAATCTCCTGCGCGGCTCCGCTTAGTGAGTATGCGCGCGCGCCTCGTGCAGCCGCCGCTTGCGTCACGCTAATTGCGCGCGAGGCGCTTCTCTTTTTGTGCGCCGGTTAAGTGGGCCGCGAGCGCTTAATTTCGAATTCTTTCGGATTAAAGAGCCGTCTGTCGAGGTGGGAAGATTGGAGAAGAGTTGGCTCGGGTGTTGTAAATTGATACAGGCCGGCTTAGCTTGTTACTTATTTTTTTGCTTTACAAAAATGTTTGCAGTTATTAGAACCAGACAAAACGAATGACGAAATCAGTTTTCGCGCAAAAAGATCGCGCTTAACCATAACATGTGTGGCACAGTAAACAATTACGGAGCGCTCTTAAAACTCTAAAGTAAATCGCGCGCTGAGAATTGTGAGGGGGGGGGGGGGACACTTTACGGTGCGCGCGGCCGCTGCAAGGTGCAAGGATAACAGTCCAATTAGATTTGTTTATTCGCGGACTCGGCGCACGCCGCAGCCGAAAAAGCGAATGACATAAGCCCCGTGAAAGCACGCGAATTACGTCAAAGGTCGCTTGCGCAATTGAAAATTGCGGGGCATAGATGCGGTTTCTTTCGTTTTTCTCGCATTGCTGTAAACGGACGTATTATATTCGGGCGCTCCTTGAAAATCCAAAAGGAACAGCTGAACCGTCTGCCACTGACTTTGCAGCCGTCAAATTTTACGGCTCGGCTTTATATCGGAACGGGGAAAAGGCGGCGACCGCGAAAGCACGCAAACACACTCGTAAAGGCGCCCGATTGCAATTACGTAAAGCGGCTGGTGAAAATTATGTAAAAATTTATAAGCTGAAAATAAGGTCTTAATTGTCTTTTTGCGCGGTTTTATGATACGTGTTCCAGCCCAGCAGCGGTGGCATCGCAGACTTGCATCACGTACGAAGCCGTTAATCGGGCTTTCATCGAAGCCTCCAAGCGCGTCCGTAAGTCAACTGAATTGCTCTCTCTCTCTCTCTCTCTCTTTCTTCTTGCAAATTTAATAACAGCGCGTGTCAAAGCGGATTGTATTATGTCGAATCTCGAATTCTTGAGCGTTCCTTCACGTCTTTTTCTTTACCTTATAACTTAGAACTTTAGTCATTATACTTTAGTATGCCCGTAATGAAATGTAAAAAATGGCAATTTAGAACTTTCCTTTCTTCCATTTAAGAGAGAAGACTTTCTTTTCTTACTACTTACACTTGTAATAAAAAAATTGTAGTCGTGGCAGCCCCGAAAGACGAAAAGTGGCGGCCCGAAGACCTTGCAAGCGTCGGCGAACTTTTACTCGACATTTCCATAAATCTTGCGCAAACGTAAGTAAATTTGCACGCTCGATTTTTCCTCTCAAGAATTCGATCATATATAGTAGCCAGCAGATATTTCGACCTATTTCAGGTACGGCTTAACGGCCGAGCAAGTGGAAAAGAGCTTGCCGCTGATCGACACTTCAAGAACTCTTATCCGCGACGTGTGTCCAGCTTTATTCAGCAACATTGAGTGCAGGCCGGGCAAGTACCGCCGCTTCGACGGACTCTGCACCAACTTGGAAAACCCGACTTGGGGTGCCAGTTTGTCTCCGTTCGTAAGGTAAAGGACTCTGACGGTGCTTCATAAGCTACAGAAGACATTTCACCTTTTAATTACTTCTGTTAATTCAACGAGAGCAATGGAAAAAAAGTGCAATGGGCATTTGTTCAGTAAATGCGCAAAGAAACAAAATCGCATTTCAAACGCAGCAAAATGACTTTAGTCAATCCAAATAAGTCAAGACAGTCCAGTCTTACTCGAGAAAGTAAAACAAGCTTTGCAGTCGACTCGGAAACTGCACGCGGAGAACTCGCGCGACTTCGCGAGCTTAAAGTATATCTCCTCGCGCCACAGTACTCTCTCTCTCTCTCTCTCTCTCTCTCTCTCTTGCGCTTGCAAAATTCCAGGACACGCATTAGACCCAATCCCCCCCTCCTCCCGTCTTGCACTGTCTAGGAAGGTATTAATTACGCCGGCCGCTCGCACTTTCTCCGCCGAATATCCCGCTCGTTCCCGAGACTACGAAACCTTCGCGGCCGCCTTTTGGATTTCATGGCGAACCGGTCGCCGGGCGCACCAGCAATCCGATAAAGCCCCTCCTCGGATCCCGCGGCCCGGCTTTTGTTACGATCCTATTCTCTCCGCTTTCGCTTTCCTTGAGCGATTTCCAATGGGCTCGCCAAAGGGGGGCGGCCCTTTCACGCTTCCGGCCCCCCTCCGCGACCTTGCCGCGCCGGGACGAAATAATTGCGCCGCGCGGAAAACAAGGTCGCGCGGACTCTCTGCCTCGTTTTGCTCTTGCGCCGTTTTTAATCGCCCCCCCGGCATTCCGAAGCCGAGAGGCGGCGACAGCTTTTTTTCTTTTCTTTTTGTTTTCGTTTCGGGAACGCGGGCCCCCCGACGCCGTTTCCGCGTTTCGCTCGCGCGTGCGCCTGTAATTCGCGGACGTGTTTTTTGATTTAGCGCGCGCTTTTGGATCGCGCTGTGAGCGTTTTTATATCGCGGAGAAGGATATTTATAACAAGGACCACTTTCGTTTTACGAATCAAAGTCGAAAAGTTACGACCTTAAGTATCGCTTGTAAAATTATGTATCAAGTATGACTAATGCCATCAACATAAATTTGAATAATAAAAAAAACTGGCGCGTTTATCAAGAAAAATATTACATAATGAATTCGTGGCAAATTTTACGTGCTCCGCGGTCTTGTAACAAAAAAGTTACGTCACATAAACAATGATATAATCTAGATTTTACAGCGTAGATTAAAAATTTTATTCGCATCAATCTCAACTTTCAATCCAAATAGTGCGCTCTAATTTAAACATGCGTCCGTGATTGACAGCTCGAATTTCGCAAGCCGGCTGTTGTAATAGGAAAAAATCCAAATTTCACATGCGCGTTACATTTTTCTTTAACGAATAATATCGAGACACCGTTATGTAACGATATATTTAGTGAGCAGGATAAGGTTACCGCGAAAAACGCGCGCTCGGTTAATTCTCATTCTTATCCCGGCGCGGCGACTTAGTTTCGTATCGCGTAATCGAAGAAAATCATCTGTGAATAAAATTGAATTTTTACTTTCTTGAAAACTTGTATATTGATTCGTGTTACAAGCGGCGTGTAATGAGCGTGAAAAAGCTCTCGGTCTGCGATACCTGAGATATCATATTTCACACTCTCGCATTGTGCGATTAGGTTCTGTTTACATAATGGAAATTCATATTCATGAGTGAAAGATACATATATTACTTGATTAGTCGCCATTGTTCAACAATAGTCCAATTTATACGCCTTTCCCGAGAAATGTTACATCGACTTCCCAGAGCCAATCTACTTATACAACAAATCAATTAACTCGAAAATACCTCAACTTGTCAATAGACTTTATCGTTAAAAATCAGTCCTCCCCGAGCGCGCCCGAATAAATCACTCGATCCCAAATCTGCGTAATGCACCTCCAGGCTGCTGAGTCCGCGCTTCTCGGACGGCATGAACTCTCCGAGGATCTCGATGTCCGGTCGGGACCTGCCGCTGTCGCGGGTCGTCTCCCGGACGATGCACCCCGACGAGGGCTTCCACGATCACGCCGGCACCGTCATGGTCATCGCCTGGGGCCAGTTCATGGACCACGATTACACGCTGACCGGCACGCCTCTCGGTTAGTATATAATATATATATATATATATATATATATATCTGCATTTCCCTCCCGGCCTCGGTGAGTCACACTGCACCGGTATACATCTCGCCGAGATTATTAATGCCTTGCGCCGAGGTTAACGGGAGAAGAAATTTCGCTCATTGTTGCGAGCTAGTTACGCTGCTTGTCGCGGTGATGTCAGAGATAATTGTTTGCAGGTAATATTCGAGAGGGATGTAGGGTATAATTAAGAAGAAAGCGGTTCGTTGATGTTACAATTGAAGTAATCCGCACAACAAAAACGGTCGCGGACTGAACTTCAATAAACTTATTCATAAATTCATGAAGAATACGAAGCGCTTTCGTTCCGCATGATTCATTCGCAGCGTAACTTCACGACTCCGGCATAAATAGCCCTTTCAGCAGTGCGCGGGAATCACGAGTCGCCCAATCAGACGTGCAGCGTATTAATAAACCTCGGAATACTTCGTACCGGCGACGTGACAATGACATTTTCAAAGAATCTGACGCGAGGGGGCTTACCAGCCCGAGATAATCTCGATGGAATCATTCATGATCCCCGCCAAAAGACACGTCGCACTCGCTCAATCCTGGCCGCAAACGAGCGACGCGAGTGGAACGAGGAGTCGGCCCGCGCGAAATTTATCAAACTAACGACGCGCGCCTCGCGAAGCCATCAGGCGGCATTATACGTATCGCATCGCCGAGAATTGCGACAGCCGCGCGATTTATGCGCCGTGCTTTTAAGTACCGGGGCAATATGCTTTGGAATTACAGCGTGACTTTCACTTTTTCTGTTGTTCTTGGCCGAGCCGGCACTATTATTATGAGGTGCTTAAAGGCTAAAATGAAGTTTTTAACCGAATTTCATTCTTTTATCTGCAAATTCAAATCAGCGCTCTCCAGCGAACGCGAAGCAGCCGAGGAGGCTTTGGGAAGCCGGCGTTCTGCGCCATCGTTTATGTAAAGCGGGAATAAAGGGAAATGCAGCTTAGCCGCGGCAGTGCAGTAACTTTAATTTTTTATGAGGATACAGCCAATTTTCCAGAAGAATTTTCTATTTAATTCCCGGCCTCGAAATTGTTGAGTCAGTTTTAAAATTGAACAAAAGATTTAATCTGCTATATTTCTAAATTTTAATGCGTTGCCCAGGGAAATTAGTAAAAGCATTAGCCCCGAGATAAATTCAAAGCGTAAATTAAGCATGCTGCAACGCGGCGTAACTTCTAACCTTCCACCAACATTTTCATACATTATTTTACCGATCAAAAATCCCCCCCCCCCGCAAACCTCGTCGACCCTGAAAATAAACACCGAAAACCGGCAGATCCCATGAACCGCAACGACCCGGAGGAGTGCTGCAACCGGCCGCCGGAGAAGAAGAACCCCTACTGCAACGAGATCTACATCCCGGAGGACGACTACTTCTACCGGCTGTTCCGCGTGCGCTGCATGGACTTCGTGCGCGCCTTTCCCGCGGTGAGGCCCGGCTGCCGGCTCGGCAGTCGCGTGCCCTTCAATCTGCTCACCGGCGTCCTCGACGGGAACACCGTCTACGGCATCAGCGACGAGTTCGCCAAGTGAGTGATACGATTTGGAAGACTGAACAGTCTTTTGTTTTTTAGAAAAATCTAATATAATGTAGGAACTGGTGGTTCGGCTAACAGATTTTCTTTATTTTAAAGTCGAAGAAGGCTTCGACCGTATAAAAATGATTTTCTTAAGGGTGAAAAGTAAGATGCGAAGCCATGGCATAAAACCATTAGCTTATACTTTTTATTACGTTAAAAATTCCACGTATTTACTTCTAATTTACGGCATTGGCATAATGTACAAGCGAGCAATATATTTTTAATTCGTGCAAAATAAATTTTCTTTCACTTTGTCAGCGCTCGAGACGAAAATGATATGTAATCATGGACTTTATTTCAAACTTGTCTTATCTCACGTCAAACTGCGGACATAACAATCTTTCTAATAAACACACGCTCTTAACTCTAATGCCCGAAAAGGCACCGATAGAAATAGAATCGTTACATATTCCATTAAAAGCAGCAATCACCCCAAAGTGTACGTTTCGCAATCCGCCTCGACTCACCTCGCGAACGTTTTGACACGGCGACAGATGTATTATTAACCTCCGTTTCGCAATCCCCTGAAATTATCCTAATCTCGCCCTCTTTCTCCTTCTCGAAAAAAAAAAACCTCCAGCAAGCTACGAACGGGCTACGCCGGTCTGCTGCGCATGAACCCGGTGTTCGAGGACTACGGCCTGAAGGATCTGCTCCCGCTGAAGCTCGACATCCCCGACGAAGGCTGCACTCGTCCCAACAAGTCCATGTACTGCTTCGAAGCAGGTAAGCCGCCTTGCCCCCGCGCGTTCATCGACGGATCGACGTGCGCGAAAACTCTCTCACTCTCTCTCTCTCTCTCTCTCTCTCTCTTTGTGCCCAAGGCGAAATCAGGGTGAACGAGCAGCTGGTGCTGACCTGCATGCACACGCTCATGGCGCGGGAGCACAATAGAGCGGCCAAGGGTCTCGCCCAAGTCAATCCTCACTGGGACGACGAGACGCTCTTCCAAGAGGCTCGGCGGATCGTCATCGCCGAGATCCAGCACATCACCTACAACGAGTTCCTGCCGATTCTGCTGGGGAAGGACGTCATGGAGAAGTTCGGGCTGCTTTTGGAGAAGGACGTGAGTCTTTCTTTTTTTTATTGAGCCGAGCTTTCGATCGGGAGGATCAACGTTCGCAATCGTCTGTTTCAGGATTACTGGGACGGATACGACCCGAACGTGAACCCCGGAGTGATCGACGCCTTCGCGTCGGCAGCCTTTAGGTTCGGTCACTCGCTCCTGCCCACAGCTGTTGAAAGATGGAGCAAAGCTCATAAATTCATCGGTAATTACGAACATTAGTATAAATCACGATTACGCAGCGCTCGCCCGGCTCCTTTTTTTTTTCATGCATTTTTCGCTTTATTCGCTTATCCTCAATAGCCGCGGCAAGTGCCCGTAAACGGGCGAGGGTAATTGAAAGAAGGCTTAAAATTAAAAAGGAAAAATCGCGTAAATCATGTGAAATGTTGCAGCATCGAAGCGCCTGTCGGACCTCATTAGGCGGCCGTTCGACCTGTACAGAGCAGGTGTTTTCGACGAGTACTTCATGGGTCTGATGAATCAAGTCGCCCAGGCTATGGATGACTCCATTACGCAAGAGGTCGAGTGATTCACTTTTTCGTAATTAATTAAGAAGCGACGACTCGATGAGTATACGGTCCAGTTAAATTGCTACCTTTGAATGTGCAATCTGTCCAAAGTGGCTTCGAGCGATGTTTAATGGCAGTCTTTTTAAGAGGGTGATTAAAATCCAATCAAACTTTCGTCTGCGCCTTCGGGATGACGTTATTTTACGAAAAATCGTCCTTTTTTTTGCAGAAGAAAGTGATAAATTAGGCTATTAAATAAAGACATCGAAATCGGGAGCTTTAATAACTGAAATTTTGACGTATTTTATTAATTAGACAATTAGAGTTCATTTGCATAGTGGAAACTGCCATCAATCAGTTAAACGAACGCGCGCGCAAATTGACCGCCTCGCCGCAACAAGACGAACGGTATCACTAATCGGCGAAGCCCCGCGTAAAACCGAGCCGACACAATAATTAAACGCCGCTCTCGCGTCTGTGCGTCTGCTCGCAGGTCACCAATCACCTTTTCAAGAAAGTGGGCGCCAAGCACGGCATGGACCTGGTCTCGTTCAATATGCAGCGCGGCCGCGAGTTCGGCATTCCCGGATACATGGAATTCAGGTTCGTTTAGCCGGCGGGCTCTCCCCTTTAAAGTTTCGAGCGTCCAAGGAGCGACGCGCGACAACTTTCCACGGCGGCGGCCGATTTCGTTTCGACATTTTCATCTCGCGAGTTCTCATGCTCCCGCCGTGCTTTCCATTTCAGGAAATTCTGCGGCCTGCCTTGGGCCGACACCTTCGACGAGCTCTTTGGCTCGATGCCGAATGAAACCGTGCGCCGGTACATGTCCATTTTCGAGTGAGTATTTGATTTTTCGCCTTCTCTTTTTTTTTAGCGACGGCGAGAATTATGCGCATTCCGTCGATATTAGATAGGTATCGATTGATTCGGTTGGGGACGAGAACGGCGTATGGCTTCGCTGAGAAAACAATTTCATTGAATCAATGAAATCGTTAATCATATAGGGACAATTAAATATTTAATTATTTGAACATATTTGTCATCTGATCAATTCTTTGATTCTTTGATTCGAGAACATCATCTTTGACCATAATAAAATCATATTTGATTCAACCAAAAATCTATTTCAAAAGATTAAATATTTAATTGTCACTATATGATTAACAATTTCATTGATTCAATGAAAATTTTCTCTCAGTGTTGATTGGCAGAATAAGTCGATGGCGATCGGAAGCACATAATTCATCAGAGCTTCTTTATATGGCTAAGAAAGATTAACGTGAATTGAATGAAAAGCTTTGTGTGAGGTTTCTGTTCGGTGATATAATTATGTTAATTGTCGTAATTGCAGCACTTATTTCTGTTAAAAAAACGATTTATTTCGATATCTACTGATAGAAATTAATTTATTTCACATTTTTTTTATAATCATAATTTTGAAATAATCAATTTTCGAATTCTTTTGAGATTAAAAATACGGGAATCATTAACGGCTTCAATGGCGCTGTGTAACCATAGGAATGCGTTTGATCTTTTTACGCGGACCAGTAACTAATTAAAATTTCAGAAGCACGTTTTTAGTTTTTATAAAATACTGTTGTGCCTGCAGTAGGTAGTTAACTTAAAATCCGTAAAAGTTGCGCAATTATTTATGAACTTTTTGAGAACTAATAGTTTACATAAGAACGAAATTTTCTCGCAATTTCATCAGACTTATTTACTCTATTTTTATTTTATTTTGATTTTCAATCTTGAAAAATTCGTAGGTAATTCAGAATTTCGGCGCAAAATTACTTTCATAACATCATTTACACGCAATTAATTATTTCTAAACGCGAATTTCTTGCAATTAAAAAAAAATATAAGATAATTAGAGAAAGGAAAAACTACTGAAAGCTCCAAAGACGGTCGTATCTTGCAAGTCACGTGGACATTTCTTTGAGAAATAGTTAATTACCCCCTTCTGTGTTCTAGAAGCAAGTCTAATACAATTATCTGTCACCGCGTCTACTTCAGTAACCGTATCGTTTCTACCTAATAATCTATTTTCACAGTAGTTAAAAAATATTTGCAAAAACTTTACTTTTTTTTTACAAAGAATCCAAGTTATTTTTGTAGTTTCCTTTGATCTTTGTAATCTCAACCTACCAGCTTTAAATCCACGTAAAACCCAGTCGCGCAGAATATCAAGTGCGATTCAAATAAAAACATTGCAGGCACCCAGCAGACGTTGATCTTTGGTCCGGAGGAGTTTCCGAAAGGCCTTTGCCAGAAAGTATGCTTGGGCCAACTTTTGCCTGCGTCATCGCCACGCAGTTCAGCAATTCTAGACGAGGCGATCGGTTCTGGTACGAACTTCCCAATCAACCGTCGTCCTTTACTCCAGGTCAGATTTTCCCTTCGACCGATTAAAATGAACTAGTTCCTTACTTTATTCAAATTGCCTCCCGTTACAGAGCAACTGCAAGAAGTCAGAAAAACCAAGCTTGCCAGAGTTATCTGCGACAACACTGATTTGATCGACACGATACAGATCTATCCTATGGTCTTGCCCGATCATGACATGTAAGTCGCATTTGGACAATTTACAGCGCAGGTCGCTTCATTTGCATTACGCGACGTAATCAATTGTGTTTCAGCAACCCTCGTGTGCCATGTAGAAGCGGAATTCTACCAAGCATTGACTTTAGCAAATGGGCGGAATATCCTCAGCAGCAAGCCTACGCTCATGAGTTCGGCAGCAAATTCGCAGGCCAATACGGACAGTTTGTAAAATGAGCTAGAGTACTTTGTAAATTTTAATGCAAAAAGACGCTTCGAGCAAGTGTTTCGGCGCTTCCAAATCCAAGCAGTAGCGCAACGTCGAGGTTTTGTATATTTTCTTTTAGCGAGAATTGCAAGAGCGTTTGTAAATTTTTGCTCGCTCGTTGAAACACTTGTGTAAAAACGTACCGTAAAGCATTTATTCGCAATGTATGAATCTGTGCACTTAGGCACGTGCGACTAGTTAAATATTGAATGGATCCTGCATGTGAATGGAAAAGATTGATATAACAAATTCAAGGGAGACTGAAAAATTTCTCGCGGATTTATTAATTTATGTGTATATTATTTATATTAGGTGTTTGTTTTTCATGTATAAAGATTTATTAAAAATTGTGAAAAATTCTCTACATTTTTCAGTGTCTCTTGATTAGTCAGTTTGTAATTCTTTGAAATGTAATGCAGTGTGCAACAACAATAATTGCATGTTTTCCTATGCGCATTCATGTGGACCGAAAAAGTATGAATATAATTCTAGTAATTTCAAGTTACATTTTTAAAGGTAGTTTGTTATTGTAGCCAACATACTTCTAAAGTATTAACTGTACATTTTGGTTCTTTAAAGATTTATGCTTAAAAGGTTCCACAACTACTCTACTTAACTGATTAATACTCCCTTCGAATGAAGAGGTATTTACAAAATACTCATAATTTAAGTATTCAAAAGTAGTTTTTACTTAAATTTAAGTTCGTTTATTAAAAAAGTACTGATTCTTCAGTGTCATCAGTTAAAAGGGTAGTAACTTTACTGCTTTAGCTAATCTGTTTTTGTACATTTTTTCAATTTTTTTTTTATTTATGTATCGAGACAGACTTGCATGAAACTCACTTTTTTATAATAACCCAACATTATATACATTGCGCCTTCAGATGCGACCATATTTTTATTGATTTTATTTTCTGTTGCGAAAGAAAACTATCGAATATTTAATACGCAAAGATTGATCGTATCATCGAGGGATTTTTTAGAGGCATTTTATATTTTCTATATAGTTATGTATGAAAACTGTACAGGTAAAATAATACAAAGAATATCTACCTGGCAATGCGTTTATTAATTACACCCATCCTTATTTTTAGTAATAATATTGCAGTAATTTTATATGCACGAAATGGAGTACTATAAATTTATGAACCCATATATTGAAGTTAATGTGTTAATTACCTTATCTCATATTAAAAGCTTATTCATTAAATCGATATGTCTGCTCTCTATAAAGTTTTCTTCGATGAAAGCTTTCTGTCTCTAGGTACAGAAAATCAAATCAAATTAACGAAAAAGAATTCACTCCTGGAGACCATTACTTGAGAGTAAATTTGGTTATCCTGTAGACAAGACTATATAAACCTTTCCAGCGTTGTTAGCAGAATCATTTCTAGTTTGAAAGGGCTCAAAGCTTGTGCCTCTGCGTACATTGACAACCTATTTTATTTACAAGTAAGTACAAGTTTTAAATGATGTATTAAATAATTATTTTTAAGAATATTAAGCACGAAATAAAAATAAAAGATTCTCAAAATTAGTGCACATGAAGCTTGTAATAAAAAACGCGATAGTTCGTCGATAAAGCGATTTTGCAAAAAGGCTTCTTTTTTGTTTTAAGATATGATGTCTACCAAACGCCTTTTCATCGTCTTACTTATAAGTTACTTCGTCTTTCTTACGGTTTCGGCAGCTCATCCTTCAGTTGGTACGTATTCTTCGCAGCTAATTAATTACTCAGAAAAAAAATACTTCAGCTCATATAATAAAAATTGCATTATACAGGTACGTGTTTTAGAAATTGCTCGCAATGCAAGAAATTTTTAGGAATCTATTTCGATGTGCAACTTTGTGACGAATACTGCGTCAAATTCAAAGGAAAGATGACACCCGACGTCGAGGATCCAGACAGTTTGGCTCCATTTATTACAAACTTAAATGAAGTTCAATAAAATTAATAAAAACATTATTAAAAATAGAAATACTGAATGATCAATGTCTGATTTTTTAAAAATTTGACTGATTTTATTGCTAATATACGAGTACGTGTTTTTATTGTGCATACAAAGATTGTATTGTCGTTATTTATTTTCACAATATCACTCATGAGTTAAATATTTAATAATATTTTACAGCGTACATAACTAGTCTCCATTAAGTATTATTTGTATAAAATCTAGTCAGAATACTGCCATAAACATGTCCTGTGTATCAGCTTGCATTAAAGTATTTGAATTCATATTGTTAGCGATGATCCACATTCTGGTATTATAGCAAGTGTTTGCTTAAACTCTAGCTGTTGTATCTGCAAAATAAAATATAAAAAAAAACAAAATCTTAATTTTGATTATAAAACTATTGTTAATTTTTTTATTATTAAACCAGTAAAATAAAGTTATTCTCTTTTTTTTAAAACCCGATCCTTCTGAAAAAATGTAAAACTGCACCTTCATAATACACGTTCGCTCTAAAATAAGAAAAGTTCAGCAGAATATCAAAGGAAATATGAATCTACTTCGACGCCGCCACTTGGAAAGTAAGAGAGCCCCCCCTAATAAAATTACTCACGCGCTGCCGAAGAGCTTTCTCGTTGCAGGCAGCTTTGGCGAGCAGATCCTTGACTTTGAGCAGAAGCTCGGACTTGCGATCGAACTGCTGCTTCAGCAGCGCCACCTCGTCGCTCCTGTCCTCGCACTTCTCCAGCGCCCGCTCCTCCGTCAGCCGGAGCCTCTTCTCGGCGAGCTCGAGCTGCGTCTCCAAGGAGACGATGCGCTGCCTCGCCTGATCGAGCTCCAGCTTCAGATAGATGCAGCTGCACTGCGCGTCCAGGCTCGCGCACGGCGACACGGAATTCCGCAGCTTCTTGTTCTCGAGCTGCAGCTTCTCGACCAGCTTCTTCAGCGTGACGACCGTTCGCTCCAGCTCCGTTTTCGTTCTGGTCGTACCCTCGCGCCTCGGCGCCGCGGATAAATAATTCGGTTCTGCCGACTTCTCGGACTTTAGCAGCTCTATATACCTGTTTTTTTATGGGTTCAGAAAAGAGTGAATTGGTTTCTGTGACTTTGCTTTTCTTCCCCCTTTAAATTAACTGTAAAAATAACATTTAATTTGATATAACGCCACAGCGAAAAATCGATCTTTTCCGCAAAAGAGTAACAAATGAGTATAAAAAAAGTGCATCAATGCATTATTAATTCAATTTCATTTTTTTCCGTTAATTCAAAGGGAGCACTTTTTCAGTATATTATTTTCTTAATATTTTTCTAACTTCAAATTTCCTTACTTTTCTAAATGTTGTATCTTCTCCAGATATCTAGGTATATTTACATGAGCTCTTTCGATTTCTAAACGTAATTCAAAATTATCTGCTTCTAGCCTAAGGTTTTCCTTTTCTAAAAATTCGTGCAAGTCCCTTAATCTCCTTAATTCTGAATGCGCGTATTCTTCATCCTAAAACAGAAAATCTTTATTAATTTCAAAAACTTGTTGAACGAAACAGCGAAAGATAATAATAGCGTAATATTTTTTACTCTAGTTTAAAATAGCTCTACTCGCTGCTCGACAGAATGTTTGCAGTACTCTTAGCAGCCCGAGAAAAACGTAATTACATTATACAACTGTAAGCCAAGCTCCAAAACAACAAGCGAAACCGTAAAAACTAATGATGCAATCCCAAATATTAGTCTACTACGCAACGCATTCGTGAATGTCACGGACCTCGAAGACAACGGATGCAGGGCTCTTTTTCTCGAGAATTCTCTCGTTATTCTGACGGGCCAAGCGGTCGACCAGTTCTTTCACGCGCTCCCGCAGCTCTTGGCATTCTCTCTGCAAGTCCTCGACGAGGAGGTCGTTACTCGGCGAGGTATCGGGCGTCGACGGTAGCCAGGCGGGCACCGGGACGCTTTCGCTTCTCAGGCACTTTCCTCGAAAGTACCATTTCTCCCGCTCCATGCAAGATATGAGCGTGCGCAGCTTTTCGTAATTGTTTTGCAATCTTTGGCACTCGTCCGTTTTCTCCTTCAATTTCTCCTTCAGCCGGTCGGCTGTGTTTTGCCACTTTTTCAACTTTTCCCACAAATGCAAGTCTTCCGCGGTCTTTGGTAACAAAACAGACGAACAGTAAAAGTTTTTTATGAGAGAAGCTGCTAGTGCTCTTCTTTGCTTAAAATATTGTACCTTTGCTCTTTTGGCTTGCTGCGCTGCAAAATGACGTTCCAGCATCTCCTTAGCTTCGCGCAGCTCTTCCTCCAACTCTCTTACCTTTCGCTCGAGTTGCATTTCACGCTTAGATGCTTTTTTCTCCTGAGTCTTTACCGCCATATATCTAAAACATGTTTTAAGGCCAAGTAGCTTATATTCACACGGTTCTTTCCTCGGAAAGTGACTAGCGCATTCCGTTCTTTTCAAATCACATCCCCGTATATTTATTAAAATAAGTACCTTCGACTAAGTTGTGCCTGCAGCTCGGCTATTTCGTTTTTATAAGATCTCTCCCGCTCCATGAAAGCTTGCAGCTGCCTCCGCAAATTGTCCAGCTGGGCCTGCGACTGCTCGAGCTCGAAAATCCGATGATCTTCGACGTTGTACGTTGTGGAAAGTTGCTGAGACGCCACGGCTGCATGCTCTTCCAGTTCGGTCTATATTTACGGATTATCATAAGCAAATTTCGATTTAATGAAAAAAAATTTTTGGAGCAGAAAGACGCATATGAGCTTTAAAAGGTTTCTACCTCGATTTCATCGGCTAATCGGTTATCCTTGATTTGAAGAGCTTTCATGAATGTAAGAACTTCGGTTTTCGTAGTCGGGGCGCGCCGGTTCTCTGATAGTTCACTTCGTAATTCGTCTAGCTCGCGCTGCCTTTTGATAAGTTCTTTGCGATAGCTTTCAATTTCTTGTCTGTGCTGTTCCTCTAGTCTGTATTGATAATAATGTATAATGTTATATAATAATACACGAGTCACAAGTTTATATAGTTGTTTTTCAACTGAAAAACGGAAAGAAATAAAGATTTCTTAACGTAATAAAGATTGTCTTTATGTAATAATAATACATAAAAAATTTAAAGTTCACATAACTCTATAGCAAATTAAATTCATTTAATAACTGAAAGTAACTTTTATACGAAGTAAGATTTGTGAATCGACCTTTTTTGACTCCATTATTACTTTATTTGCTAAAATAAAAAAAAAAACATTACCTTTTTAAGTTAAACGCTAAAATAAATATAAATAAATTTCCCTGAATTTTTCGTCCTCGCTCCAACCTTATTTAAAACGGCATAAAAGCATCGAGAAAGAGAATTTCTTTTGAAATGACTTCGAGGAGAGAGAAAAAAGGTCGACTCGGCCTTACAAAGACTGGGCGCGCGGAGCAGCGAACCGACCTCTCCCTCGTGCTATCCATGTGCCTCAATCTATCCTCGGCCAATCGATGCCACCTCTCCGCCAGCTCGGCGCTTATGTTCAGCTCCGTCTCCAGCCGGGAAATTCTCTCCCTCAGGATCGACATCTCCTCCGCTCGTCCGTCTCCTCCTCTCGCCGCCGCCGCCGCCGCCGCCGCCGCCGCCGTCGTCGTCTCCCCGACGGATAAATCCCTTTCTGGGCAGTCGGCGACTCTGCGGGGAAAAGCCGGGGCGAAATTCTGATATTAAAGGCCGGCGTATTTTCGGCTGGAAGGCAGGAGGAGAGATTTTACGGGGGAAAATTCTGGACTGGTCGCAGTCGAGTTTAAAAGTCGATGGGGACGACGGCGATTGCGATAATCGGGGGAAAGGATGTGGGGAATTCTTTAGTTGCGACGGAGGCTGCAATTTCGAAATTAACGGGGGTAATTGCGAGGCTCGGCGCTTTGTTAATGAATGATTCACGTGGCGCTCCTGTTTTCTGAAAAATGCGTGACTTTTGAATTGCTAATAATTTCAAAAGCTGTATAATCAAGCCTTCAAAAAAATGTGATTTAAATATGCTTCGACAAAAAAAAAATTGTGCATGTCATTTATATAAACTTCCGCTTTCCTGCCTTTGAACGTGCAATTTTCTTTAATTTACAATCCTCTCAAGAATAGTCATTTATATTTTTCTACTAAATTACGAAGCTTGACTTTGAATATCAAAGCTCTGCTTGCGAATGCAGGACGAGCGTTAAAAATCCGCTGACCTAAATACTCGAAAAAAATCTCCGATGCATCTAGTTCACGCGCCGAGAAGCAGAAGGAAAAGGACAGCCATAAATCAAGTAAACAAGGGGAAAGACCGAACGTGACCGATAAACGCGGCAAAAAAGAAGAAGGTCCCCTAACATTGCGTTGTCGTCCGCGGCGATCTGCCTCCTCAGGCTCGTTATCTCCTCGTGCAGTCTTCCGGCGGCCTCGCTGTGCTTATCGCGGTCCTCCTTCAGCAGGCTCTGGTATCTCAGGATCGTTTCCTCCTTCTGGGCGATGATCTTCTGGAGGGTCTTGATGGTCGACTGCAGAGCCTCGAGGCTCGTGCCGCCGCCGCCGCCGCCCTGCTGTCCCTCCCCGGCTTTCGCGGACTCGGCCAAAGCCTCCTCGTGATTCACGGCCAGGGCGTTCGTCTTCTCGTCCAGGAGCTTCGCCAGCTCCTCGTTCCGCGCTCGATACTCCGCCAGCTGGGACTCGCACTTGGAGAGGCCGACCGAGCGCTCCGAGGCCAGGGTTAGCGCTTGCCCGAGCTGCTCTTGGAGGAGCGCGATGTTTGCTGATCGAACAATGCGGTGGTGCAATGTATTTTCTTTTGAGCTTTGAGATTTATAGGTTTTTTGGATTCAAGATTATTTACCTTTCAAGCGCACTTCGTCTCCGTTTTCATTAAGCGTAGTGTCGATTTCACTTTCGTCCGAGGCGTCTTTGTGCGACTCTTTATTATCGGCTTTACGTTTAGACGGGCTATTAACCAGCGAATTGCAGCAAAGCCTGCATTGCGTCTCGATTGAATGCATTCTTAATTCAGTTTGAGTGGATTTAGTCGCTGCTTCCGCGCATCTTTGACTCTCATCCAATTTTCCATTAGTTTGAATTACTTTATCGGCTGTGACAGAGCGCTTCAAACTTGATGTTTTTTGCACCTTCCAAGCTTTCTGTGCTTTATTCATTTCTTTTTCCATCGAAGCCAATTTGTCTTCGTAATCCGACAAACTTTCGTTGGCTTTTTCAATTTTTTCTTCCAACTGACTTATCTGCATCTTGTACTTAGATTCCTGAATGTGATAAGACCAATCGTTACTTTTCAAGTTAAAAGAAAAATAAGTAAATTTTTGTTTAGAAACGTACAGAAAGAGTTTGTCTGGTTTCGTTCGTAAATCTCTGCATAATATCTTCTACGTCGTTACTCCCAATTTGCTGCTCTAATATGTCCTTTAACTGTTCCACAATTTGCAATCTTCCTGTTAGTGTTTCGTGCTGTATTTTCAGATTTTCATTTTGATCGTTTATTTTAATTATTAATTCTTTTACTTCGTTTCGATCGTTATTGAGCTTATTCAGACCAGCCTCGAATCTTTCCCAAGCGCTTAATGACGTAGAACCAGCATATTGGTGTTGCAAAAAATCAATTATTTCGATGTAACCGCTGAAATTAATAAATAACAGTATAATAAAAGTTTTCATCAACGGCCGCTTAAAAAATGAGTGCACGACTTTCCGGTACTGTAAATCGAAATTTATTGTCGCGAATGTCAAGCAGTCACGACTCGATCGCCCCGACGATAAATTACTCAAATCTATCAAAGCGCCAGCGTGAATTACCTGTCGTCGCTTCGTTTACGACTCATTTCGTTGGCCTCCCGATCCTTCTCCCGCTGCCTCCTTATCTCGGCGAGCTCGTTCCGCATCCGCGACAACTCGAGCTCCTGGAGCCTTTTCTGCTCTCTCAGCTCGGTCTCGATGACCTTGTAGTTGGCGAGCTCGAGCGAAAGTCGCGCGGTCTCCCGCACCTCCTGACCTTCCTCGATCTCGAACCTCAGAATCCTCTGTCGTATGTCGTTGAACTCCGCGAGAACCGTCGAGTCGATAGCCCTGTGAACGAGCGCCTCCTCCTGCGCTATTTTCGCGCTCTTCCTCAGCCTCTCGTTCTCGGCCTTCAATTCCGCGACGCTGTCCTCGAGCTCGGCGTCGCCTCTGCTCGCGGACGGAGTCGCCGTCAGTCCCGACAGCTGCTTGTGCAGGGAGAGCAATTCCTCCCGCAGCTCCTGCACCGCTTTGTTCCTCGCGGTCTCGACGTCTCTGTCTACCTCGTCCGCGCCCTTCGCCGTGAATCTGTCCTCAAAGACGGCTCTGAGGCGCATGTTCGACTCGAGGTACTTTTCCCGCAGCTCGTTGTACGCCTCCGGGGCGACGAAGCTCGCCAGGCTTTTGCGAAGGGCGATCGTCTGACTCTCCAAGACCTTCTGCCGTTTCTCCGAGTCGTTGAGCGCCTTCTTGAAGTCGCTCTCCTGGGCAATTAGCTCCTTCGCCATCGCGTAAACCTCCTCCGACTTTTTGCCGAATCCCTCGTCGTCCATCGGCGTGTCGCCTCGCGACTCGGTCGGCTCGTCCTCCTCGGACGTCTCGGCTTGCTGGATCTCGTCGGTGTCGACCGCTTTTCCCGACGCTCTGCCGGAATCCGCGGTTTGGGAGTGCGCGCTCAGGGCCGATTTAGGAGTCACGTTGCGCGAGCGGCTCGCCGTCGTCTCCAAATCTTTACTGTCCGATTCCACGGTTCCTGGGGAATGTCTCGCCTGGGAGCATTCGCCTTCCTCGACGCTGCTCGAACGTTGCTGCACCTCCGCTTGTAGCATCAGCTGGTTCTTTCTGCCGTCGAGACGAGTTCGTTCGTTAGCTCGAATTTCGTTTGGCAAATTGTTCATTTATTTAAGTACGAGTTACCTGATCTGTTGAAGCTGCGCTCTTAATTCAGCATTACTACCCTGCAAGTATTTCACTCGGCCGTGCAGCCGCATCGCGGGGTGGTACCAACCAGCGATATGCCTTGCGTCCAAAGCATCGAGGAGATTTTCTAGCGTCTGAGATTGTATCGTAACTATGCTTTTACCTTGGATGCGAAATTCAATTTGGTAGCATTGTTTACTGATAGAAGGAATTAAAATTAAAAACAAAGAAATTCATTATACTTACCATCTTGATTATGAATGCAATCTAATATCTCATGCATCCCTTGTCTCAAAGCCTCATTCTCTTCAATAATCCATTTGACGTTTTCTTTCACCCGTAGTAATTCTACGTGATCTTTCTTCGACTCTGATCTTTGGCTAAGTTCTTCATAATTTTCTCCATCACTTGAGATGCCATTAGTTTTACTTATCTTATTTTTCAGGGAGTCTTTTAACGCAGTTTTTAGCTTTCTTACCTAATATAAAACAGAATATCATGATAAATATTTACTCTCAATTTCCATTTTAAATTTTTTCTTGCAACTTTAACAGACCTGGAATTTCAAATCTACGTTTTCACTAGAAAGTTCATCGTAGCTTCGTTGCATTTCTACTATTTTCTCTTCTTGAGCTTGTTGGCGTTGAAAAATGAGATCTTCAATAGAAGCGTCTTCATCTTCCGTAACTCCTAATTTTTCTCTACAAAAAACATTTTTTATTATAATATATAACTTTAAAGAAAATATTTCAAATTAAAATTACCTTAAAACAAGGATTGCTTCTTCATAATGCGAATTTTCATTTTCAAGCCTATTTACTACATCTACTAGATCTGCAACATGCTGATTTTTCTTTTGTATTTGTTCTTTTAGTTCCTTAATTTCTCCAAAGGCTTCAGTCAAACTTGTGTTTTCATCTTCATATTTATTTAATATTGCAAGTGCTTCGCACAGCTATATTTTAAGGTCAAAAAAGAGTTAAATAAAAAAGCACTATTTAATTTTTTTTTTTTTATAAAAATACGTACCTGTTCACTTTTTACTTTCGCATCTCTTTCCGCGCGTTCTAATAAATTTTCCAAAGTATTAATTTTTTTACTCGCATCCTGCATTTTCTTATTCATTTCACGTTGATCTTTAGTAGTTCGTTTAGTAGTATTTCCGCTGTATAAGAATTATGCCGTTAGATTTATATTTTGCATTAAACTTTTATTTATAAAGCTTCAAAAAACTTATGTTCATTCTAACACTAAACACCTTCCAACTAATTCGTATTATTTACGAGTGAAAATGAAACGTGCAAAGGTATTATAAAAAAGATGCCACAAGTTTATCTCTTTGTTTCCTCGAACTGCTTATTGCGCAATGCGAATTCACATTTATTTAAGTCCAGATAAATATACGGTAGTGGATACTTACGTCTTACTATCAGATCTAAATTTCTCGATGAGCAAACTGCTCTCATTTATTTCGACTACGGCCTCCGAGAGTTTGCTCTGCAGTTCGGCTATTATCTCGTCACGACGGTCGATGTCTTGGATCAAACGCTCGATCTCCGCGTGATTCTTTTCGTCTGGCGAGGCATTCGCGAGTCTGTCGGTAGCCGCGTGCAAGAGGTTCTCCTTCAGTTTGGCAATCATCGTATCCTTTTCATCCAATATTTCCTGAAATTTAGCAACAC
Organism: Ormyrus thymus; assembly: GCA_035582935.1. Taxonomy (NCBI): domain Eukaryota; kingdom Metazoa; phylum Arthropoda; class Insecta; order Hymenoptera; family Ormyridae; genus Ormyrus; species Ormyrus thymus. The sequence goes on along the minus strand of JAWWEM010000044.1, from coordinate 3,990,416 downwards.
CCCGATTTATTCATATTTTTGAGAAACTATTTCGTTCGTTTACATTTTGTATATGGCTATTTCTTGCACAACGTATCTAACTATTTAAGGTGCGGATAAATATACCCTGTCGGAAAGACCTGGAAAATGGTAACGGTATCGGGTTATATGTGTGTATTTGTACCAATTTTACCAGGTCTTTATAAGGTTTTATCGGACTTTTTCAATAGGGTGTGTTATGCGTTGAGTGAGGCATAAAATAATTCAATTGAGTTACCCTGTTGAAAGTGACTTATAAAAACCGATAAAATTGAGTCCGTTTAAAGGGTTTTAATGTGTATATTTGCACCCGGAATAACTCCATTTTATAAGTTTTTATAAGTTCTTTGTACTAGGGTTAATCACCTTCCATTCAACGATTCTCGCTTCAACTGCTGTGCCAAATTCTTCAATGATGGCATCCCTTTCCGCTCGTTCGTTAGCCATTTCTTCAATCTGCGAAATGAGAAGAGCATTTTCTTGCTCTAGTTCAGCTAATCGATCTGTAAACAATACAAAATTCTTAAAAAAAACTATTTCGCATTTGTATAAAAATGTAAAGAGATTAGTTTGAATTATACCTTTACATAATATATTTTCATTTTTAATCGTGTTCATTTCGGTCGTCATAGAGTTCATTCTAGTTACAGCATCTTTCATTTCGATCGTTAGTATTTTTAGTTTTCCTTTTAGTTGTGCGTTTATATGCTCCAAATTCTAAAGTTAAATCAATATAAACAATTTCTAGTAAATTTATTAATACTTTATTAATTGATGAAGGGACCAAGGGTAAATATAGGTTAGATATCAATAATTCATTTTTAATATTTAATGAAAAAAACTTACATTTACTTCGGGAACGAATCGTCCTTTCTTTGATTCTTTACTTCTTCTTACGGGACTTTCCATTTTTACTACTGTAGTATTAATCGTAAAAACGAATACTCTTGAATTTAATTAAAATCTAATACTACGAAGAACACTATAATCATATCACGATGATAATCATATCACGTTATTATTAAAATTCTTTAATTAAATTATGTTGCTTCGAAACTGTATGCATTTTGCAATACAGTTTGATGCTTATAATGCACTCGACTTTGCTCGTTTATTGCAATTGTTTTATATAACATCTCGTTTTCAATTTGTTTTTTCTAAAATTTTAAATTGTGTAAGTAAATGAACATGACTGACACCTTCTGAAAGTGCAAAATTATATAAGAATTATTATTAAATAGGAATTTAAAGTAAAATCATTTTAAGCCACGGTGCTATTAAATTTAATTTACCATTCACAAAGCCAAAGAAACCGAACGACTTCGATATTCGTATCGAAGCTAAACATCCATTAATGCACCTGCACTTTAGTTTTTCGTGACTAAGGATACCGCTACTCTCGTTTTCGGTCGATTATCACAGCTTGATCGTTAGATACAGAGTTTAGGATCTGTTTTGGTTTTTCGAGCTAAAATAAAGAATAAAAAGTTTCCTATTGTGAAATATTAAAATTAAAATAAAATGTGCCTTTATCGATTATTAATTTGAATTACTTTTTTGATTAAAAATTTATTATAGTAAATATTTATAAGGTTGATGTTCTTAGATGCTATAGCTAAATAAATTATGCATTATGTTATAGGTTTAATTTTACAATCAATAGTAATTAATGCCATGGAAAATTGTAACAACAATTTCAAATCAATTTAAATAAAAAATGATCACTTATAATTTTATTTAATTGTTGAGTAACCATAGTAACTTACTTGTTTCTTTTATATGCTAATTAATCATTAATACAATTATCCATAAAAAATGTTTCACTATTTAGTAAGTCTAATTAATGAATGCAATAATAAACTAAACAATATAGTATAAGTAGCATAAACAAAATGCAATTGACATACCAATCACAGGTAAACTTTTAAATGAAATAATCACAAACTTAACTAAACAAGATAACAAATCACTTTTTAAAATACAATAAAAGAAAACTAAAACTGCATAAATCTCTAACTAAAAAGAACTCATAGATAAAAACGCAAAAAAAGCTTCACTACGGTTTCCCGTCACTAATGTTATGTTCTTATTTCATCCCTAGCGACGTAGTAATGTGTGACGTACACAGAAGCTCCACCTGCCCCTGCTATGTTACGCACGCTGCAATTGTGTTAGACGGAGAGGGAAGTAATTGCGACCCGCATTTCTGCAAGTGAGAGGGACAATAGCAGAAGGCCAAAAAAACACTAGCCGCGACATCTGACGAGCCATGCTTCAACACGTGGACGGTACACAAGCAATACTGTCAGGCAAGGTTAGATCTGTTATTTACAATACAATGTGAATTAAGATGATCATTGACTACAATTAGATTTATTCATAGGCTTTTTATTAAGCAATTTGTAAGTTTTTGAAATAACAATTCATTTAACATATAACCATATACGTTCATATACATTTATTTTATGAAATAATTCATTTTTTGATCTTGTGAAGTGTTATTTAATGTTTCAAACAGCAGCTATATTTGTTTTTCAGTTAGTAAATTATTACACTTCATTGTGTTAATTATAATTAGATTGTATTTGTAAATGTCTAATAATAAGATTAATTTTATATTTACGTTACTTCATTTGAAGATAATCATTTCATTTTTTTTTCTTAAAGAATTTAAGTATAAATTAAAATTTTTATGTTTTAGATTTGGATCAGAACAATGAATAATACAGGAATAATAGATTTAACATTGTCAGGAAAAGATATATTTATCTGGAGTGCAGATGGTACACATTTTAAAATACAATTTTTTGAAAATAAATTCATTTTCAGTTTCATTTATAATCTTTAAATTACAGATTGGTTTAAATTAAGATCAGAACACCGAATTCTTGGTGATTGCATTGGATGCATCGCAAAAAAACCAAGACAAGATATTCTCAATGGTCTTCCACTTCTTTTACTTCCAGAAGAGGCTAAACTGGTTATTGAAAAAGGTATAGGTCGTTTAATTCAAAGACCTTTGTTAAAAGAAATACCAACAGATTCTTTAAAAGAAAAATTTGATGAATATCGTGACAAATTATTTAAACAACAACAAGAATGTTTAGTTGACCAAAGAAAATTACAGGTATTCTATAAAATTTTTATTTATATTTCTTAACAAATGATTCTAATATTTAAATTTCTTTAAATTCTATCTAAAGATAACAGCTGTAATGGATAAAATTATTGAAGGCAAGAAAAGAAAAATTTTAGGATTAAATACAAGAAAAAAAAAACTTAAAAAACCACTAGACGAAGAAACAAGAAAAGCTTTAGACAATATTGAAATTGACAGAGAAGCTTTAATGGAGGAAGAAGTAGCAAAATTATCTAAGCTAGAAAAAAATGAATCAGTAGTACAAACTCATACTGGTAATTGCAATATAATTTTTACATAAAAGTTAATATATTTAATTTAAATTTTTTTATAGCCTTCCCATGGAATGAAGGTATACTTAAAGTTGAAAGTTGGGATTACCCTTCAAATGATGAAGAAACTCTTAGATATAAAGTATATAAAGATATTTGGGAACGAGGTTATTATGTAACAGATGGACAGAAGTTTGGCTGTGATTTTTTAGTATATCCAGGTATTAAAACAGTTTAAAATTTTTCTATCATGAATAGAATTATTTATTTTATTAAAAGAATTATTAATTTAAAAAATCAAAATATTTTTCAGGTGATCCAATAATGTTTCACTCTCAGTTTTTAGTTCATTGCAAAAATAGAAGCGAAGAAATACCTGTTACGGAGCTTGTAGCAGAATGTCGTATAGGCAGTCATGTACGAAAAACTTTAGTTTTGGCGACAGTATCCAAAGATGAAGAGAATGTTAAATACTTTTCTTGTAGATGGGCAGACTCATGCATGGGAAAATAATAAATGTACTTTTATAAAGACTAACTTTTTATTAACATTATCAGTAAAATTGATATATACAAAAATAAATATTTTTTACACTTTATCAATTAAGTTAAATCGTTGATGTTGAGGTTCTGGAATAACATTAAAATGTTTTTTATAAATTGTTTGCCCTTCACGCCCACCATAATTGGCTTGAATCCAAGAATGATTCCAATTTGCATCAATAATTTCACAAGTAACTACAACTTTACCAGCACAAAGTGCAACTAAGTCTCCATTTTTTCCAAATTCAACCTGAAACATAAAAAATAGTTTAATAGGGTATCTTGTTAATCAATATCAATATATACATTTGAAACATACATTAAGTCCTGGGTGCCAACGTGTTTTATTCTGTTTGGCTACAATAGTTCCAGATTGAACAAAAGATCCATCTTGTCTCTTCCAACCTCTGTGTTTTGCTCTACTATTTCCAGCATTTTGGGTAGTGGAACCAGTTTTCTTTGAAGCAAAACGAAGGCATTCTAAAAAAGGCAAAAGATTTGTCAGTGATTATAATACATTCATTATTTAAGTACACGATAATAATGCAATTTATAAATAAAATTCATTCAAGTAAATTAAAATGTTAACATTTTAAAAAAAACTATTATATTGGATTAGTAAAATAAAGTAAATTATTTGTATGCTAACCTGCAAGATATGTATTTGCTTTCACAAGCCCTTGACTAGGATTTGTAAAGAACTTTGTAGTAATATTGGATAACGTTGCCATTGCAACAAACGAAGTTCTTATTTACTTTTTTAAGAATGTTTTTGTATATCCTATGATCATTAATTTATATCCAGATCAGATTTCAAAAAAGCAGAAAGCCAGAAAAGAATGTTTCCTCCCTTCCTATCTAAGATAACCTTATTTTATGTTATCCGTCAATCTCGCAAGATGGCGCTATAATCATATTTTGTGTGCTTATGTAGATAAAGTAGTAAAGAATTTAAAAGATTACATATTGAATTTTAGTGAATTTTATTATTTCCTAAACTTAAAACGTTTACCCAAAAAAGATGTTAAATATGGCTTTTTGAAACTTGCGTATAGTAAGTCTAATTTTTTATATCCATGCGAAAATTATAAATTGTTGTTATTCAACTACCTGTAAAAGTATGAAAGTTTAGCTTGATGAAAATCAATCGATATTTTTAATTAAAATACAAAGAACGATTTGGAATACAATAATAAATTCATAAACGTTTAAAAACTCTATCTTATTTACGAAGTAATTGCAAAAAAATGGTTTATTTTTAGTTCCTATATAGTTTTATTGTAATAAATTACAATTTAGAATTTTTTCAAGCGGAATTAAATTATTTTTTTTTTCAAGAATAATAAAAGGAATTATAGGTTATTAAAAACATTTTAACTTCAATAAATTTCTTATTTTTGTTCTTTAAATTCTTTAAATGTTTAATTTCTAATTTTATGCTCACAAACAATTTTATTACGAAAGATTAATGCTAAATGCTTCTACGATTAGGTTTAAATTAAAGTTTACCTTCTTGAGGGTACGAACACCAATAAAAATATTAATACAGCTAAAAAATGCCAGCACAACTTGGACACCTAATTTATTAAAGCTCGTAAAAAGATGTTTTAAAAAGATTCGTTTTTGAAAGACCCGTCATATATATTAATTTTATACCCAGCAATAAAGCACTATTGTGTCGGAAAAGACGTTTCGACGTACAGTAAGCTTCAGATCAGAAGATGCCGTTGGATCATAAAATTCACAAGTAGAATTACAGCTCCTTTGTTTCGACTCTGCATTGCTATTGGCAAACATCTGCGGATGTTTCGAAGGGAAACAATCTTAAGAAAATAAATCTGTACTTAACACCGAAATAGGTTTATCCTTCGAAATGCAATAAAGTTCAGATTACAAAGTAGACTAGACGGAATAATCAGTTCGCAAGCTCTTTATAAGCCGGTTCATCGCATTAAACGCCATGGATATCGTCTGATCGATCAGTCAGAAGAGGTGTATCAACGCTGCGAGGTGCCGAGCAAGAAGCACAACATAAGCCGGGCTTCTTATATCAGTTTCTTGGCTTACGAATACCGATCACACTTTAAGGGGATTGATTTTAAAATTTTAACTCGGAAATTGAATGATTTATTTCTTTTTATTTTCTTTTAAATCCATCGGGCAGTATTTTTCTTCCTTCCAATCGCAATCTAATTATACGAATATATTTTATTTAAAAAGGTATTTTCATTGCAGATTTGACCTGCGCATGATTAAACGTAAAAAGAACTTCTTACCTCTCGTTCGATCAATAATCAATTTCAATCTGATATTCCTGGATAACATTTCTCAAAGACCATTAATTTTCATTCTTATACTGTAAGAATACAGGCACGATTTACGAACCTGTGCATGACACATGTAAAAGGAAATGAAATTTTAAATTGAAATTGAAAATAAATTGTATTGGGTGTAATCTGCTCTAACATTTATGAAAAATATCGTTTTATTTTGGCAAGCTGAAGGTATATTTTTTAGCTATACTTTTAATTTCATCACGGGGGAAAAAGCAGCTACATACCTTCAATCATAAATGCGCGTAGCATCTTTTTGTGACGGCTTACCGTTCTCTTTTAAAGGAGGCCGAATTTGCCTCCCTTGAAGGGGCTTCTGTCTCTTTCTGAAAACAGTGCAGTAACCGCTTCTTAAAAGTTTTTCATCGTTTTCTGAAAAAAGAAGACTGATAGAGCTTTCGTGAAAGCTCGAACAGTCGTTGATTTTTTCCGCGAGTAATAACGTAATTTTTTAAAACATAAGATAAAGTTTAGATACCAACAATACTGGCACTTGAATTTTACGTTTCTATGCTATAACGTGATTTCAGCGACCTCGACTTTAAGTGCTGATGAAAATAGTGTACATACTTTAAAACTTCTAAGTATTTTAGTTCGTAAGTATTTTACATGTGAGATTCATGAGGCACTAAAATCACGGGATTGGAGATTCAATGAAATATTTTACGTGGAATTTAATAAAACTGCAGCTTATTCTGCATTAAATTCAGATTTCTCGTTTTTTTTTATATAATAAAATAATAAAATAAATGTTTAGTTCTACAGCGCATCATTTGCTTTAGAAATTAATTAAGGAAAAACTTTATATCGTTTGAGCGCAATCTACGTAGCGTCCCTTCATTAATTTGCAAACCAGTTTACGCGACTGATACTAAAATAAAACAGTGATTAGCCAGTAAACGCATTAAATAAATAAAGCAATGCCGGCTAATTGACTTTCCCATCATTGATCAATTTGAAAGAAAGTCGAGCACACAGAGCGGCCACTTGAATTTTCCAGCGAATTGCCAGGTATAAAAGCAGGCCCGACCAGTCGAAGCGAGAAATAAAATCAAAGCGAAATTCCCATGATTCCGCAGTGGAGTCGCCCTTGGACAAGAGAGCTGCGATACAACATGATCCAAGTGGCGCGCATACGCGCATATATATATACACCGCACGTTTCGCGCTCCAACTACATCGCACAGGAGCGCGCGCGCGTATGACTTCCTCCGCACGGCTAATCCGCGCGCATTACCTACATCCAGACTCACGAGCGAACTTTTCGACAGCGGAAGCATCGCTCGTTTCTTACGAGCCTTTATCGCTCTCGCTCTTTCTCTCTCTCTCTCTCTCGCCGGCCTCCGGATCCCTTATCCTCACTCTCTCGCTCGAGGAAAAAATATAAATCGTCAAAGAGAGCGAGAGAGAAAGAGAGAGAGAGAGAGAGTGAGCTACGTACAGTACAATTACCGCGCGTAGTGTCGAGGAACCCCCTTTTATATTAATAGTCGAGAGTGACTGTGACGGTGATGAGGGCCTCGAGGAAAGAGGGAGACGACGCTTCCACACGAGCG
>JAWWEM010000044.1:3928163-3967806 GCA_035582935.1 Ormyrus thymus | reverse complement strand
GAGAGAGAGAGGCAGTACCCACGTAGACGAGAGCGACGAGGCTCGAGCCTCGAGCTGCCGAGCGTATTTACGCGTGCTCTGGATTCGCTGTGACGTAAAGCGGCGGCTCGCTTCAATGGCCGACTCTCTCTCTCCTTCTCGGTCTTGAAGGGGGCACGGAAGCGAGCCAGCGGATACCGAAAGACACTCGGAAATCGCCGGTGACCCTCTTTCTCTCCTGCTCGCCCGAGAGCGAGCCGAGCGCGCGAGCGGAAGCTGACTCCCGATTTTCCTTCGGGGCGGCCGGGAAAAAGCCACCCTTTCACGGAGGATTGCTCGGCTCTTCCTCCCGCTGTTTACTCCGCGCGTCCGAGAAATTACTTCGGGGAAGATGACAGTTCCTTGATGGGGGGGAGCTCTTATTCCGGAAGAGTTTCGTTTATGATTGGCTGTCCGCGGAAAACGGTGGATTGCTATAAAAAGTTTACGAACTCGGGGCAAAATAAAAGCGCGGTAAAAACATTAGGATATTATGCTTTGCAAAAGGAAGTAAAATAACAATCTATGCGAAACTACAATATTTATTTTAATATAATTTTTCACGTGTAAATATTAATTAAAGACTCCAAGGATTCAATTAAAACTTTACGCTAAACATAATGTTTGCGCACTGAAAAAGATAATGAGCTCGCGCTTAGTTCGGCGACAAAAAAACTTCCCATTATGTGCAAAAAAGTACTAAAATTAAGCTTGGCTTTAAAACATAGTTTTATAACTCCAATCATACGAATTCCCGGAATCCTTCTATCTTTAGATCATAAAACTAAACTGCTCGCACTCAGCTTACTTATTAAGCGACTTTAATCGCCTGCAAAAGAAAAAACCCGTCTCCGAAGCTCAATATTACCCCTAACAAAGTCCAAGCTCGCCTTCGCTTCCGGTACATCTGTACTCCGGTGCATCGCTTCTAATTTATAAATGGCAAGCGCGCAAAGCCGCGATTCGAACGGCACGGCTCGTTCCCACGTGAAATCTCGGAATAATTAAACGCCAGCGTCCGAATCGGCGCCGATAAATCATAATCCGGTTGCGTAAAAAGAAAAAAATCTGTTGACTCGTTAGCCCGACGATACATAGGAAGAAAGGAACAAAAGAACGAGCGATCGCAAAGAATCCAGGTCAGTACTAAAGAAGCAATTCCGGCCAGCATCGCGCCAACCCCACGTAGAAACTTGCGCGCTCGTCGTTTATGGACCGGCACCCGGCTCTCAGATCAATTATCGCGAAATTTGCGACATCCTTGACAATCGGAGTTTTTTCGCCGGGCAAGGAAGCCGGAGGGAGGGGAAAGACAGAGGCGGCAGTGGAATTGGAGAAGGCTCTCAATGATGGTCATTTGTTTGTCCTGTCGGAAGCAGCTGTTCAAAGAACGTCAGCTGATATTTGAACTTTTCGCCTTGCCGTCTTTCTCGGTCGTTTGCGAGAGCTTTCTTTACGTTTTCGCGCGCGGAAAATCGGAATTTGCGGCCGAAATATTTTGAAGCTTCGAGCCGACAATGTAACTCTGACGAGAAAAGATTGTTACTTTTATCAAGGATATCTGGGTAAAGTCCAACCACGCAATTCGTTCTTTTCTTCCACGTGGCGATACTAAATTTTAAATCCTTACACCCACCCAAACAATATTTGTACTGTTCTCGAAACTTATCGGTTCTAAAATTATCACCGAGAAAGTCAATTTTATACATTTCCTTTCAAGTATTTCTATTTTAAACAAGCCGATTTATTCGATACTTGAAAAATAAATCAATCTATACGAGGGCTTATTGTTTTGCTTCACTTTGCACTTGAAACCTGCAGAAACGTCAAATATAAATAAAACAAATGGCACGCAATTGAAAGTAGAGAAGCAGAGCGAAGAACTTAAAAAATACGTTTACGCACGGCCCTGAGGACATTTTTCTTAAGCGATAAATTTGAATACTAATTTCGCCATGTTGTTCCGCTTATTACGTCTGCCTACGGATGTGTAATACACGAAACAATGTCATTTAAATTCATTTTATGGATCATTTATCGTCACGGGCAGATGCCATGATGTCACTGACCCATTCTACTATTTAGGCAAATAATCTTTTAATTAGCGCTCACCTCTAAAGCTGCAAAGCTATTACAATCTCATTTATTTCTTAGGCACTAAGTCAATTAACATTATTCTAAATTAAGAGCGTCGCCGAATTACACCGTCAAGGAAACATTACCTTTTACGCTCAAAGTTCATCGAACAATTAGTTAAATCAGCCGTCCGCGCGCTTGGCGTCAGCCAGCGAGCCAGTAAAATGCACGCGGCGCAACGGCAAGAAAAGGGGAAAAGAACGCGAGGCTCACCTTAATAGGAATTGATAGTTTCCTTCAAACAAAGCGTCAATCGACGGAGGCCGAAACGACGCTTCGTCAGCGCTTTTAACCGCCCGTGAGCCAACGAGAGAATGTACTCCGGGGCATTATTTGATATATGCACGGGCATTATCTACTTATTCCCGGCTATCCGACCGCCTCCGCGTATATATCGAGTATCCACTCGGTCTAGCTGCGACTATTAGGCTAATGTCGTGCGGCCCTTGAGCCTCTCTATTTCTCTTTTCTTTTCTGTTTTTATTATCTTACGCTGTTTGCCACCTTCCTCGACGACGCTCCCCGATCGCGGCTCGTCAAGTTTACGATTTTCCTTTTGTCGAGCTGCCCCTTTTATTTTTCGAGCCCTTTCAGTCAGCCCTTTCAGGATATGGTTACTTTGACAGCTGGCAAATCGATGTTCGAGAGCGTAATAGCAGCGGGGATTGAGCGAAAATTGCTTTTAGCGATTCAATAAGCAAGTTTTTAACGGCAAAGATTCAATCGCACTCGGGTTAGAGTCGGATTCGCTTTTATAAGGAGTGCATCATGCTTGCGAATAGTGTATTATTCAGAACTACGTGGTTTCGAAGGTCTTTTACGATCAAAATACGCGTATAATATTCTAACATTTCTTTCTAACCAATCTTGCAATAAATCTCGGATAATGCGTATATAAGTAATCTTTAATGGCTGCACTTGTGTTTGAAAATTTCAAAGAACCGAGCGCTATTTTTCATTTTATTTAAAAGTATTTTTAAAAAATACTCGTCTCTCTCAAGATCTTAATTATCCCGATTCCTTACGGTTATAAATTAATTTAAACCACTTCAATCGCGGCACATACCGCTGGAACTTATTCCGGTTAAAAAAAAAAATGATCTCCTTTTTTTGTGAGCACGTGATTTTCATTTCACCATTACTTTTCTCATTCATAGAACGTCTCTATCTGTTTCGGTCTGCTACATTGACGTACTTACGGAGCGTCAGTTCCTAAACACTGCCGTGCTTGTTAGGCGAGTTTTATCTCTGCTCTTCTTCGTCAATGCTCGTGTACTTGGCCCATATGCTTACTGACTTTATTTCTTCTGCCCTTTCTATCCTTTTCCTTCTAAATTTGCTCACGTCAATAGCGTTCTACTTACTTTTATTGCCCGTTGTCCGCAGCTAGTTACATAATTAATATAATGAGAATTTATTGTCATTTAACATTGAAATTAGCATTGAGTGAATAGAATAAATTACGTCTCAATAAACGAAGCTGTAAATTGTAATCGAGAAATTTATTTCGCTCCGAGAGAAAACATTTTACTTGCTTCACAAGTTTGTACGAATAATTATCTTTTAAATTCATTGCACAGTATTTAATTAATCTCTTTTATTTAATGATGCATCTCTACTTTCGATTACTAGGATGGCTCATTTATTTACTGAAATCACCATTTACATAAATACAGTTGCAATAAATAACTTATGTAAATACGTGCCGTTGAATTGATATGATTACGCATCTGTTGTTCAACAAACCTTGCTTACACTTCTCTAAAATCACTGCAGTATATGTACGAGAGGCCAAAAAGAATGTACAAAAAATAATTTAAAAGGGGACCTTTATTGGATAAGTTGTTTTTGGAACTTATTCCTCGGACGATACTTACATAATATCAGGCACAATTATGCAAAAGGCGCACTGCATCCATCAGCCCGAAACGCCGCATACCTTGCTCGCGTTAACATATATTCAATCTCCCTTACTTAAATGCGCCACACATTGATTTGCGCCTCGCCGCTTTCCTCGCCGCTCCACTCCCACAGCTCAAAAGCTTCTTCAAGCGGCGTTCAATTATGCCACTTCGACGCCTTTGCTCTTTCCCGGCCCCGCTGAAGGAGCGCCGTACAAAGCCCGCGTCGTTTCGCGGCTCTCAATTCCATTTCGGCATTTAGCGCACACCAGCGCGGACAGACGCACGTTCCCATAACGATTCGCCACGGCGGCAGCGCCGTTCGAAGCGCGCGCCGCCGAGTTACGCAGTTGCGTCAGCGCCTCGCCGTGCCGTTTGCTCGCTCCGCCTCGAATCGAAGGACGGGAGGAGCGCGGCTGGCGGTCGAATTGGCCATCGCTCGGTGTCTTCGCCCCGTGACGCCGGTCGCTTTTCCGGATCGGAGAGCAATCGAGGGGCGCGACAAAAATTTCGGCCGCGAAATCGAGCTCTTTTGTCGGACGTTCGGGAGGCTGTGTTTGGCCCGCTGATATACGTATTCAAACGCGAGGCTCGCGGTGCGTGCAAGCTTCTTTTATGCAATCACGGATGCAAATACCATTGTCTGTCTAGGCTTAGTGTTGATGAAAATATGATTATTAAGCGCGCGGAAAATAATTGCTGATGATGAATTTCGCTCGGATTGATAAAGTTCGTTAGCGCTTTGCGAAGGCATACGAACGCAAGGAATTTTATCGTTTTGTTAATATTGATTTGCAAAATAAACTTGCGAGACATTGAACTTCTACTTTTCAGCAGAGAATTCAGCTTTAAAGGTACACGTTAGCAAAAGCAGCTATAACTTCTTTGCATCGCATAAAAACCAAAAGTCGGGTACAATGTTTGTTTGTACAACCATTCCTCATTTTACGCCATTGTAAAGAACGCGACTGTAAAAAACCGCGAGCGACCGTCAAAAACCGCGACCCGGCAGAAAGGTGCAAGCTCACTTTCTTCGTCACGGTGACTCGGCGATCAGCAGCAGCAGCAGCAGCAGCCTTTGCCGAACCAGCCTGCAGCGAGAGAGCGTTTGCGAGCCGATCCGCAATTGACGTAACCGCGCAGGAGAGAAGCTCGGTGCGCTTGCGAGAGGCCGCGGCACCGCCGGCGAGGGGAAAAGGGGGCACGTTCCTCCTGTCAGCCGAGGGTGATGGACACCTCTCGCTGTGAGAGCCACGCGCGAGCGCGGACGTCGATCTCTCTCTCTCTCTCTCTCTCTCTCTCTTTCCCCGCTGCCCGACCTGTCCGTCTTTCTCGCTCGGCCGCAGCTCGGTTTTGCGCCAAGTGACCAGCGCTGGAAAGCTCGCGCTCGCTATGCGCATTTCGCATGAAATCGATTCGGAGCTGCGTTGACGATTAGCCGGGCTGGAACGCTAATTGGTATAGCTTGACGATTGTAATAAAAACTTTGCCCGCTCGGATGGAGAAGGGATACGGTGATAGCACGGCCGGGGAAGTTATACGAGATCACGATTATGGCGGAAGTTTCGTGCCGAACTTTAGCCGTTTAGGGAGTAACTTAATTTTCTCAGGTCGTACGTGCTCCCAATCAGGAAGTAACGTTTCTAACGGTCTTTATCAAATTAGCAATTTCATTTTTCTTCTTTGAATAAACTAAATAGATCGTCTACTCTTGTTTTATTGCTCATTTTATTTTGAAAATTCTTAGCCTTCGAATAAAAAAAGAAATAAAAAAAGACCAAAAATCCACTCGCTCGCCAGCCTGCCCCCGTCGCTCTCAAGATCAGCGCGAGGAAAGAAAAGTGCGAGGACCGTTTACCCTAGTTAAAGCAGCGAGAGTACCATCAACACGTGTCCGGGGCGAAGCAGCGCGTCGTCGTCGTCGTCCCCCGGTGTATCAGGCACGCAGGCATGACGCAGCGAGGCTGATGCAGATTGCGTGCCCGGAGCGCGGACGCCTGCTGCACGCGTGCGCCGAAAGAAGACTCGCCTTCCGCTTCGCGAGCGCAGTTATGATACATGGCGTGCGTTATATGTCCAATTCGCGAGACGCTGATTCGGACGCGGCGAGCTTTGACGGACGCGCCGTCGGACCGCATGGAAATTCGGAAGTCGAGCGAAGCCCCGGCCTGGGCTGCCGGTTTAACGAGCGATCCGCGGCCGTGGAATGCTGCCGGCGCTGCTTGAGATTCGGGATTTTAATTCAGGAAATGGAGATTGCCTTTGTTCAGAGATGTTGCTCGGCTTCCAGATAATACAAATAAACAGGAAGCAGTAACACGAGTATCCACAGACTTTCAGAAAAGGCGAAGAATTTTCAATTAAATATTGAATGAAGAAATTATCGGAACAAGTTTTTGCATGAAACATTGATTAAAAATACTAATTAAAAATCACGCGCTAGAGAAAAGAGCTTTCGATTGGCAAAAAGCGTAATTCACAAAAGAATTAATGAATTTGTTTTGATTGAACAAAAGTCAAGGATGGCCAGGCTGGCCTGATTACGTTGGGCAAAAACACGAGATTATATATCAACGCCGGTGTGCGCGGCTTTGAGAATTAATCTGATATTGTGCGTTTGATCATAGACTGGGGTTGATGTGCGAATCAATCAACTATGTATGTGCCTAGTCACTTTGTACTTTACTTGTTTCATTAATGCGCTCAAATAGATCAGGCTGTTAAAATTTTCCTATACCTTTTTAAATGTCCTATAATACTCTAAAATACCTGGATAATTAATAGCTACTTGGCGAGCTGGTAAATAAACATTTTTTACTTATATATTAAAAATAGAAATTTTCATTAAAATTTGCTACAAAAGACATCCTATTTAATTAAGCGGAGACAATTCATCGAGGATCTCGAAATTCTCAACTAACAAACTCGGAGTCCCTTAATCGATTGATTTTTTCGCGGTGAGCCATCGCGTACGTCGTGCACATCCTCTTTTTATTCCGAGGAAAAGAGCTGTGATATCATCCAGATTGATGTCCCGCACAATTAGCCGGATTAACTGACAATTACACTCCGCGGCGCGCGTCATCCTTTAATCCGGGAAAATCGATTACCGCGAAAAACGTCCTCTTCCCCGGCGACGGCGAGGCAGATTCGAGCCGGATCGATGACAAATCGACGATACGCGTCGCGCTCAAACTGTGCCGAGATTTAAACTGGCGCGTCGGTCGATTCGCGCAAGCGCGAGCCTCAAGCCGGATGTATTTTATTCCGGCATGTCAGATGTGTCCGATTAACGTCGTTTTAACGCGATTCGTCCAACGAAAATGGGTAATTGACCTAACTCGGTATGTTTCCTAGATTGCAGCCGGACAGTGCGAACGTTTGACTTTTTGAAATTCACTCGCGGCTCCTTTCGGAGCTCAAATGCTTCTCCTGCCAAAAATTGCGCACTAAATCGTTTTCTGCGTCATTTTGGCTAATCCTGTATTTCATGCAAGATACAACTTTATAGTAAATATCGAAGTAATACGCTGACATTGTAATTGCATTTTGCTCTTACATAGCTAGATCTCGTATGCGACAACAGCTGGTGGCCCTCGACGTCGACGACCTTCTTCTTCGTTGGCAGCCTGTTCGGGAACGTCGTTTTCGGGTGGATAGCCGACAAGTTCGGCAGGAGGACGTCTTTCTTAGCGATTCTCTTTCTGGAGGTCATATTCTCGATAGCCACGAGCTTCAGTCCGAATTATGTCGTTTACACGGCGTTAAGGACCGTCAACGGTCTCTTCTTTCCTGCCATTTACCAGATACCTTTTATTCTTGGTGAGTTCACGAAAGGCCGTCCCCGACTCGATCCGAGCTGAATCTCCTTATTTTGTAAACGCTTTGTTTTTCAGCCCTCGAACTAATGGGGCCAAGGTACAGAACATTTGCCGGTATGGTGATATGCATTTTTTTCGCGTCAGCAATGTCGTTACTGGCACTTTTAGTGAGTAAATGATATTTTCACGCTCCGGCTGGATAATGCAGTAATTATTCACCATCCGGAACGCTTTCATTTTGATTCCAGAGTTATGTTCTAAGGCACTGGTACACACTTTCGCTCGCCATTTCCGTACCGTTCGTCCTACTTTTTAGTTATTATTGGATCATTCCGGAATCTCCAAGATGGCTACTTAGTAAGAACAGGATAGACGAGGCGGAAGTAATCGTGCAGACAATGGCTAGGATTAATGGAAAAGCGGTACCTCCGAATTTTCTTCGATCAATGGAAGTAAGTATATATATCATATTAATGCACTATTGTCTAAACCACTTGCATTACGAGCACAACTTTTTCTTCCTTTGCTTTTAATAAAAACTATTCCTCCAGATCGAAATAATGCAAAGGCAGGGTCTTACGTGTAACGGGAGAAATTCCGGCGAAATACCGGGGCCGGAAAATAGGGTGCAGCCGGAATCAGCAACGCCAATGGACCTGCTTACGAACCCAAACATACGAAAGAAGTTCTTCATACTTGCGTTCGATTGGGTCGCAAATGCTGTTGTGTACAACGGGCTTTCTTATAACACGACAAACCTCGGAGTTTCCGACTACCTCGCTTTTTTCATCGGTAAGAATTTATTTGAAAATTACTAGGCACCTTCGAACAGTAGGTTTTGGAACTAAGGTTACGCGTCTTTCGTAATTCAACGCTAATTCTTTCAAATCTGCAAAAACATCCTATTTTTTTTTTAACCATTAGCTAAAGGAAACTTATAACAAATTCAAATTTGTGCAAAACGGGTTCGCGTTATTAGTTTAAGTGAAGCTGATTACTATTCAAGTAAGCATGTTATCTATTTAAATTTATTTCACGCGCTATTGTTTTTGGCAAAGACGAGAAGTCCATCTTGATTTTCAATAATATGGCAATAAATATTGAAACAATGTAATGAGAAATACCTGTGAAAAGATAAAGCGCAATATTTTAGTAAAAATGAATCATAAGCATTCGAAGTAGATGCATTTTAAAATGCTCCGCAATGAATTTATTCGCATTGTTTGGTCAGTTTTGTGTGAAATATGAATATAGGTTTATAAAGTACGAAAACGAAGATAAAAGGCAATAAATTATGCAATGCAATTTGTAGCTTAAATATCGCTACTTTAGTTTATTGGACGTTTCGGCCAAGGTTACCATCAAAGCAAAAAAAAAATGCAATATCACTAGACTAAAGTTGAATTTAAACTGCTTGGATTAATTAATGTGAGCAATAAACTGGAGAACGTCGGATAAATTGTTTGAACTTACAGAACAATATGTATGCTAATAAAACAAGACATCAAGCACGTACTTTATGGCTTAGAATATCATTGCGTAAATAATATGTACATAAGTGCCTTCAAAATCAGCATTTTGTTTGACGTTCAAAAAGGTTCGACGATGTAAATTTATCAACGATATTATCTCATCAAATAATCAAAAGCAATTAATTACGTGAATAATGGTGTGAAAATGCTTGCAAATCCATTAGCTGAAATTGTCTTGAGAATTGATTGTATGTTGTGAAAAGTTCGAGTGGACTAAAGGATTTATCTTCCGTCTGCTATTCATTATGTAAATTAATTGAGGAAATTTAAACGAAACATCTTATTTCTGCAACAAAATGCTGCGCAGCCGTAGTCGGTGCATTTTATTTAAAATCATAAATAATTCCGTAGAAAATCTACTGCTCGCGCTGAAGCTGTTTATCGATTGGATCGTCTATTGATTTCTATACTTGTTTTCGACAGGTGGCGTAGTCGAGATTCCGTCGTACATCATTACGTGGTACGCTATGGACAGAATAGGAAGACGGTGGGTTTTATGTATGACGATGCTTCTTGGCGGAGTAGCCTGCGTCTCCTGCATGTTCGTTCCTGAAGGTTTGAATCTCAATTATCCAACTTACATTCTAAGTAAATTGCTTTGAAAATTATAAAAAAGAAAACTTGCTTTCGAGTCTTTCGAGCCGAAACGCAATTTAACAGCTAAAAACAAACTATTCCCTGACCCTGCAGACGCCGTGTGGGTAACGGTGTCACTGGCGATGGTGGGCAAGTTCGGCATAGCGGCGTCCTTCGCGGTGTTCTACGTCTTCGTGGGCGAGCTGCTGCCGACGGTGCTGCGCTCCCAGGCGATGGGCATCGCCTCCTTCATCGCGGGCATCGGCCTGCTCACCTTCCCCTACATCGTCCACCTGGCCGAGTACTGGAGAGTACTGCCGCTGATCGTCATGGGCTCGCTGAGCGTCGCCGGGGCCATCACCTCCATCTTCCTGCCGGAGACGCTCAACATCCATCTGCCGCAGACGATAGAGGAGGGCGAACACTTCGGCGCGGACTTCAAGCTCTGGTCTTGCCCGACTTTGCCCGCCAAGTGAGTAGACTTTTAGAGAACGGACGCGGCAAGCTTATTATTATTTTGTTTTGCGCTTAGACTTGCAGAGCGATCGACGCATTGTTTATTAGTTTTTAAGGAGTGTGATTGTTGTTTGCCTATATCGCTCCTCAACTATTTGCGGCGAAAAAAAAAATTGCTTTTCAATGCCTGCTGACGAAAACTATCATTTTGGGCTTTTGCGCCAGCGAAGACTCGCTTTTGAGCTATTATTTGCGACGAAATGAATGACACTTCGATGTACGCTGACGAAAACTATCATTTTGGCTTTCGTGCCCGCGAAGACTATCACTCCTGAACTACTGGCGGCGAAAAGAATTGCACTTGGATGTATGCCGGCGAAAACTATTATTTCTGCTTTCGTGTCCGCGAAGATTATCGCTTCTGAACTATTCAGTATGTTCCTGAACTATGCAGTTCAGTGATAGTCTTCGCCGCGTTTTTTAGAACGATAGTCTTTGTAGGCACCGTCGATATGCGCTCGAAATCATTAGCATGATACGAGAGATTTATTTTGTAAACTATTTTTCTTGTAAGAATAAACAAGACTATTCGAAATCACTGTTAATTATTAAAGACAATCCCTGCGGTCCCTCATCCACATGATAACACCTGAAAAACATGTATCTACATCCCTTATTTTTAACTTAACATGTAAGAAAAACATTGTTAATACAAATAATTAAGAAATATACATAAATACACCTGTACCAGGATCAAACGAACGGTTCGACTTATTATTAAAATTCATAAATTAAATTTTTAATTACTTTTCAGATTTCGCAAACATTAATACTAAATAAAATAACATATATTACATAAAAGGTATTTAAAACTTTTATCTCCAGCACTAAGATGATGGTCTAAAATAAACACCTAATCTGTGACTAACTTAAAACACTTTAGATAAAAAGTATTATTCAATCAAAAAGTACTTGAATAACACGAAGTTCTATTTTAAACATTCCACGATAAATAATCTTTTTCACACGTATCGCTTTGAACACTTTTTACTCTTACAATTAGATTATCTAACCTTAACTCTTAATTAATGGCACTTGAATAATCTTTCAGAGAAAAATTTATACTACAAAGCTAAAATTACTACGATAGTCTTTTTATATCACGTTTAATGTTTTGTTATGATTAAAAATGAGGAATTAATGAATCTTACGCACCTATTTATTAAAAATTAATTGTGTTAATGAAAAAAATCGGTAATACTTGTAATTTCTTGAATTTCACACAATTTGTTTTTCAATTCATAGAACCACAGGGGTAATTCTTATCTTCTGAACTCTAAATTTACGAAGATACGTGTATTTGCAATGCAATAATTTTTCGAGATCGTCTTTAATCACAAGCTGAAACACTACGTAAAACGATTTACAAAAACTTTGTAATCAAACAAATATTCTCATCACCAAACCACCAATGTTCCAATTTTGACTATTTTTGCAGCTTCTTTAAAATACTTTATTCTTCAGTAGATAAACCCGCTTCTCCAATTATCGAACGAAACGAGACCCGGGAGTAACACCTCTGAATTATTCGCAGAACGCCGAAGCCAAAGAAAAAAAAGAAAAAGAAGCGCGGCGGCTCGGAGATGATACCACTCAAGTGTCTGGTGAACGGCGGTCCAGACAGGCGGCCCTCCGCCTCCACCTCGTCCGAAGCCGGAGCGGCAGTCCCGGCGATCGTGGCGAGCCAGAGCAACAGCAACGAGAGCGGCGACAATCAGCGGCGCTCCTTCGAGAGGCAGAGCTGCTTATCGCGGAGCTCCAGCAGCGAGGAAGAGAACTTAAACAACGCCGCAGCCGCGACGCCGCAGCGCGTCGAGCGCCGCAGGGCCGTCGTCGTCGAGGGTCCGGTTCGAGGAACCGCCATCGCCATGA
Organism: Ormyrus thymus; assembly: GCA_035582935.1. Lineage (NCBI taxonomy): Eukaryota > Metazoa > Arthropoda > Insecta > Hymenoptera > Ormyridae > Ormyrus > Ormyrus thymus. Next base: position 3,955,434 of record JAWWEM010000044.1, on the reverse strand, counting down.
GGTACGACGGGCGCTGAACGAACGGAGGAGCTTCCGTTTGGACTGTAGTGCGAGAACAAATCGAGGAGGCGCGAACGCGTGCCCGCGGAGGGAAGCAAATTTTTCGTATATGCGTTGTGTAAGTCTAATTTTTCTACGGGAATTTAGTTTCGCTGCTACACAGCGAAATTTCTGCGAAGTCTGCGTTAATTATATTACGTCTCTCTAAGTTAGTTTACCCGGGGAAGGATTGTGGTGACCAGTGAAAGAAGGTTCTTCTCTTGGATGCGTTCGCGAGGGATACTCTTACATCTGAGCTAGTTTTCTGTATAAATTCGTGTTCAGTATGTGCATGTAGTTAGGGTTAACTGATGTACAGATATACGATGTTTTTCTTCTCTTTGATTTATACTTGCGGAAGAGAAGGGAATTTTCTGAAACGAGACCTCACTTCTGGTCGTAAGCTCCTGGAAGAAAATTGACGAACTTAAATGTTAGTACCGTCATCTTGATGCAAATGATAACAAGTTATCCAACAAACTGTGCTTAAAACATCCGTAGACGATTGGACGAGCAATCGTTAGTAAAAGTATATCTTAAAATACGTAAACAAAATTAAATGTCAACCAAGATTTCACGAGATCCGTATGAGATTCTTAATAATTTCGACGAGATAGTCAATAAATGAGTGTCTTAGAAAAAATGTTGAGGTGTTCCAGCAGAATTCTTAATTATGAATAAAATACACCAACTATAAAGAAACCTCTAAAATTAAAATGAATTTTAGGTCAAATTTTCAATCTTTATCTAATGTTGGTCTTATTAAATGTACACTGTATAGAGTTCACGATTAGAGTAAGCATGATATGTATATTTACATAAGTTAATGTGAAATAAATCATATTACACATATAATTTTAGAAGAGAATATAGAATTATTAATGTTAGGGCTAGTCTCATTGAACGTATAAAATAAAGCAGTTTTAAATAAAATAATAGATCTAAGTCAATAAGTAGTCAAGTTTGTTTAGAATTCTGCAATGTTAACTCTGCGTATGAGATGTTACATATACTTTATAGATCAAATCTATTTCTAGCGTGAGTTAGGTCATTACTAAATCACACAAAACAGGGTATTTGCATAATTTTCCAAAAATCCTTTAATAGTTTGATGATTTTGTATAAGTTTTATCGTTACGTTATGTAAAGACTACAGGAGAAATATGATAATATTTAGAAAGTTACGTGACTTAAATTTCATATGAATTTTTACCTACGTTCGCTTGAAAAGAAAGGAGAAGAAAGCGTTATTAATAATTTATTATTAATTTAAATTTTCACTGCCAAACAGTTATTTTTGCTTACGTGTTATCACAAAAATTACAGATTTTGACTTTGTTAAATTATACCGTTTTTGTCTAAGATAAACATTATATTTCAAACACTACTTTTAAATAACTAGATATCATTTGTTATCAAAATTATATTGGTGTCGAACATCTGTCAATAGTATATTTGCCTTTTAATTCCAAAAAAAATCTGTCCAAGATACTCTCGGAATTTCGTAAAATTTTCTTCCAGGAAAAAGAAATTTTAGGATAAAGATGCAATAAACATAACGTTGTTAAAATCTGAAAGCAGTACGCATATATTTTTTTTTCTTAATGGACTATTGGGTCAAAAATATTTTGAGAAGTCGATAAAGTGTACTGCTTGTATTGTTCAATTACACATAAACTGATAAAAAAAGCTTTAAAAATATATTAATGACAAAACAAATTTAACACTTGTAATATTGCATGTAAGGTGTAAGTTTTCAATTGGTTTATAAATTTTAAATTATTGTTAATTTGATAACAAAATTTTTAAGTTTAAGATACAACGCTATATTTTTTGGTAACTTTTATTGACGGCAACAAAGATTTATGTGTAAATTAAATGTTTTGTTGTATTTTTAATATTTTGTTAACTCTGTAATTTATTTTCATCAAGACAGACCAATCCATTGTCATAATCTTTCCATTCACACAAAATGTTTAGTGAATTTACTTTGTATTATAATACCAGTATAAAATGTACGCGCGATTTGTATTTATTTTATATTTAATACCGTGTAATTTAATCTTTCCATATTTGTCTAAGTCCCTGCTTGCCTACCTGCCAAAGTATAAGTTTTTAAGTAAACGTTTTAAAAAAGAGGAATGACGGGAGACAATGTTAGTGGTAATCTCGCGAGTCGAGGTTAGAGACTATATGTGCTCGAAAATATTATTTTTATATAGGCACAGTAGTTTTCTCTTTTTTATTTAAAAAGATAATCGTATAAAAAAAAAGCGAACAAAATATATTTTCGAATAACAATATTTAGACATGTATTTCTCAATATCTATTCTGTAAAAAGTATGACGTTGTGAACTATGTAAAAATATAAAACGTGATTAATGTAAGAATTATATATAAAATATAAAATATTAACATTTCTTTTTAATGTGTCAATAACACCTAATAATTATCTTTTGCAAAATGCACTATACTGTAACGGAATAAAAATACATCTCTAACAATATTCAATGACCATTCAAGAATTGACTGTATGTACATATAGTAGCAAAATACTAATAATAAACGTTACTAGATTTCGAATTTTATGGTGACACGAGTCTGCATTCAGAAAGGTGCTTAAAACGACTGAATGTAGTTAATAAATAAATATATTGTTTCTTTCTTCAAAAAATGTAATGCGTGTTATAGAATTATTACTCTAATCAAATGAAAATATAAATTTTGTAATTACTTTAAAGGTATAACAAGGAATAATATGAGTCAAAGCGCATCCTTTTTGTTCCTTCAAAAAATGTAATGCGCGTTATAAAATCATTATTCTATCAAAAGAAAAGAAAAATTTTATAATTATTTTGAATACAAAACATATCTTTAACCTTTAGACCGTCGGCCTTGCCGAAATATAGACGCCGAGCATTTATATTTAGATTTTCCAACGGCCTAAAGATTAATAATATTGTTTAGCGTTGATTTTGGCAATAGCAAACTTTCATTAGTATTAAAATTTTCATTAGAATCTTTTGAGAGTTTGATCTGCAAGTTATACAATGGTAAAGAGCATGGCATTAGACCAACTGGTACTTACCATGTTTGTAATAGTTATAAATACGTCAACAAAATGACAAGAAGTCATAATAGCGAATAATAAAGAGTTATAAAAATGAGCCATTTATGTTTAAATGAACTCACATCAATTACAGTGCAGTCAAAAATTGTAAAGACTTGAAAAAGGGTCTCGAATAATGTCCGGATTAATTTCGAAGTGATACTGATTTATGAAATAAATCTACGTGCAATTAAATGTAACTGACAATGTCGATTAAAATAGGTGTTAATAATTAAAAATAAAGAAAATAATTGCGCACTTTTATTTTTTTGATCCTAGAATCCATGAAAATTACAAAGTACAGTCAAAAGAACGCCTCGAAACCTAAAAAGAAATCAAAACACCAACGATATTTTTAATAAATTTTATTATATCGTTTCACACACTTTTATATTCCTTACACATCGTTCGTTTTATAATAATTATAATAATAAATCTCATTTCGAAAAATTTACGTAGAATTAAATGCTCGCAGCTGTGATTGAAAAACAGTTACATCCTTGGTAATCACAATTTGTTATCATCGCTTACAATTTTAATGATACAAAACTACTCCAAGGATTCGTGTTACTTTCTACGATTTTCAGTCTATACACTCATGAATATCAAATCAAATGATCAAATACTATAGTAATTGAAGCTATAATAATCTCGAAAAAGACGCATTGGCCAATATACTTTGGTATAGCTATTAAAATTGATTGGTATATGCATAAGCGAATACATTTAGATCTATGCATCAGTCCCCTCCGTAAAAAATTCTTTAAACTTTCAATTGATCATAAAAATAGTAAAAACCATACAAAAACTTATGATAATTATCGATACAGTAAATTTTATAAAACTCTTTTACATAAGTAATTCATTTTTCAGTTTTTCTTACAACTAATTTATAATCTCTTTTTTAAGCAAGTGTTTTTCTTGAATAGACCACACCTGTTGTTTCCGAATTAATCGTTGTAAAGATGAATAAAATATACGTTTATTATGTATGATTGTAAAATCTTTGTTTTACTTTTGTAAAAATGACTGAAATTCAAAATTATTAAGCTGCTTTAACGAAAATTGAAAAATTTTACAGTTACATAATCGTATTTTGCAATCAGAAATAAAATCTGATAAAATTTATTTTACGTATATCGAGTTACAAGCGATTGCTTATTCTAAATGCGTAGTTGTAAAATGCTAGCCTTAATAATTGATATATTAAAATTTTCAAGGTATAATCAGCAGTAATTAATTAATTTTTATGACTTAGAACAATATTCCAATCGTACTGTTGATGTCCATTACACTGAAATATATATGAGTTGACAAAAATTTGCATAATGAAGTTGCTATAAGTACAATTGCAGCAATCATGCCAATTTAATTATCGAGAAAATTTGAAAAACAAAGATCGCTGTAAAAAAATTAATTGAAACGTGATTTAACGTTAATGCTAATCTTGAATAAAAAGAACGTTCCATTAAAAATATTTTATACCAAGTTCTTCAATGAGTTCGCACCAGCTTTCTTTCCTTTCTCAAAAAAAAAAAAATCGCGGTATAAAATAATTCCAATATTAGCGGAGCGCCCAAATCTAATAACCGACATAAACATTAGACCGACTCTTCTCTCGTAATCATTCCTGAAAAACGCCTCGTGAAAGATCTCTTCACTCCTGATCGCACGTCTCAAAGTCATCGCCGGCGTCCTCGGTTTCAAAGTCCTCCTCCGTGGTGGCCTCCTGGTACTGCTGGTACTCGGACACCAGATCGTTCATGTTCGACTCGGCCTCGGTGAACTCCATCTCGTCCATGCCCTCGCCCGTGTACCAGTGCAAGAAGGCTTTCCTTCTGAACATGGCGGTGAACTGCTCGGAGATTCGCTTGAACAGCTCCTGGATGGCGGTGGTGTTGCCGATGAAGGTGGACGACATCTTCAGGCCCTTGGGCGGTATGTCGCAGACGGCGGTCTTCACGTTGTTCGGTATCCACTCGACGAAGTAGGAGCTGTTCTTGTTCTGGACGCTGAGCATCTGCTCGTCGACCTCCTTCATGGACATGCGGCCGCGGAAGACGGCGGCGACGGTCAGGTAGCGTCCGTGGCGCGGGTCGCAGGCGGCCATCATGTTCTTGGCGTCGAACATCTGCTGGGTGAGCTCCGGCACCGACAGGGCCGAGTACTGCTGCATGGAGCGAGAGGTCAGGGGCGCGAAGCCGGGCATGAAGAAGTGGAGCCGAGGGAACGGGACCATGTTCACGGCGAGCTTGCGCAAGTCGGCGTTCAGCTGGCCCGGGAAGCGCAGGCAGGTCGTCACTCCCGACATCGTTAGCGAGACTAGATGATTCAAGTCGCCGTACGACGGATTCGAGACCTACGAAGCGTTGGATTAACATTAGTTTTTCATTAGATACATATAAATAAGTATGCTTCTTTTCAAACGATAAGGAAATGTAAGTTTTTATGAATCCGGTATAATCCTTATGAGCGTGGTGACTGAACCTTTTTCTATTGCATGAATTTTAAAAAAATAATTAGCATTAAAAAAAAGAGTAAGCAAGCCCACCTTCAACGTCCTGAAGCAGATGTCGTAAAGAGCCTCATTGTCGATGCAGTAAGTCTCGTCCGTGTTCTCCACCAGCTGGTGCACGGACAAGGTGGCATTGTAAGGCTCGACAACCGTGTCCGACACCTTCGGCGACGGCATCACCGAGTAGGTGTTCATGATTCTGTCCGGGTACTCCTCGCGAATCTTGGAGATGAGCAGGGTGCCCATGCCGGACCCGGTGCCGCCGCCGAGGGAGTGGGTGAGCTGGAAGCCCTGCAGGCAGTCGCAGTTCTCGCACTCCTTGCGCACGACGTCGAGGACCGAGTCGACGAGCTCGGCGCCCTCGGTGTAGTGGCCCTTGGCCCAGTTGTTGCCCGCCCCCGACTGGCCGAAGACGAAGTTGTCCGGCCGGAAGAGCTTGCCGTAGGCGCCGGAGCGCACCGCGTCCATCGTCCCCGGCTCCAGATCCAGCAGGATCGCTCGGGGCACGTATTTGCCGCCGTTCGTCGAGGTGGCCACTGTGTTTTTTTCGACAATCCAATCATTGCTTTATTAGTTTTGCTGGCGGGTTATTCAGTGAATAGAGAGGACTTTTGCGATATTGATAAATTGACTGCTTTTATGTTAAAAAGAAATAGAATGTAAGTAAAATGCAATTACATATATAATTTCTCGAAAGAATAAAACACTAAGTCGAATAAGACGTGTAAATAATATTCGTTACTTCACAGTAGCTGTCGCGGGAGGGCATTTGAAGTTAAATGAGATCTCAAAAAGCGCATCGACACGTCCAGCTGAAATTTCTCTCTAAATAGCCTTCATAAAGCACGAAACGGCAGTATTCGCCCAAGCCGCGGCTGCCTCTGGGCCCGAAAAAGAGCAGAGCTCCGGGAGCGAAGAAAAAAGCGATATCCCCGCGCTCATCGCGCCGAGAAAAATTCCATGTGGCCTCGCGACAAGCATGACTCCGCGCGTATAAGCGGCGGAGGCTCCTCTGTGGGTCTCGCTCGATATACGCCTTCAAAAATTGTGATCCAAAAGGAACGCGACGCACGCGCACATCATCGCGCCCGAGGCAGGCGACACGGCGACGACGAAGACGACGACGACGTCGACGGAGGAACTCCTACAAAGCGTTTATTTCTGTCGGGCGGACGGCACGGGCTCCCTGCCCTGCTCACCCCTTGGAGAAAGTTTATTTCGCTTTTGGAATCCCCCCGTTCTTTCGCGTCTCTCTCTCTCTCTCTCGCTCCCTCGCTCGCGCTCTGTTTTTAGAGTAAAAAGATCTCTCCCGTCTCGGCCGCTTAGACATTGGCCTTTAAAGTATCTTAAAAACGCCGGCGAGAGGATGCTTATTTCGGGTGGAACAATTCCGGAGGACGTGCCGTCTCTTTGGAAGTGCGCTTCTCGACTCGGCGACTCACCCGACGCCTCATTGTAGTAGACGGAGATCCTCTCCAGCTGCAGATCGCTGTCGCCGCGGTAGATTCCGGACTGGTCTATGCCGTGCTCCTCGGAGATTACTTCCCAAAACTGCAATCAAAACGTTTCCATTAGCCAAGGTAGGGGTTTTAAATGGGAAGCTTGTAAAGACTCAACCCTTCAATCGTCGAAATATCTTTAACGAAGTCAATTCTTTATTTAAAAGAGCAAAGCAATCCGATCGGTCGAAAGTTCATTTTAGCTTCGAGGCAGGGCATCAGAAAAGACACTCCCGCGTGATGAACGAGCCTTCGCGTCGCGCTGATAACGAGGCCCCAAGCTAACGACGCCGATGCTTCATTTAAAAAGCAAAGGCCCGACATTCGAAAATCGGCCGTTAAAGGACAGGAAGATTTACTTTAAGATCGCGGGGGCTAAGAATAGTCGGAGCGACGGATTTACCGGCGCTGCAGCGAGCGCCGAGGGCCGGTCTTTCTGCCGGGCGCAAGAGAGAGAGAGAGAGAGAGAGAGAGAGACTCCGCTGCACGCACGCACGCCTAGTCCTTAAAATCTCTCCTGCTCCACATTAGTCAGCGAGGTTCTATTTCCTACGCCGGGTATAAATAGGCCTTCCTTGGCATATTTCTCGCCGCGGTGGCATTCATTGATTAGGCTTTCGAATTTAAGGGTTCATTGATGTGCTGAGGATCGTAATGAAACAGAGGGCAGGGTTTTTCTTTTTTGTGTTGGAAAAGTTTGACATATTTATTTTAAAGTATTGAAACAGTTACTGATGAATGTTATTTATTGTCTGATAAACAATAAAGTTCGATTTAGGGCGGTCGAAGGTATTCTAAAATTAAACACAATTAAAACCCTTCATAAATCAATCGTCTTACGAAGCTTCCAAAAAGATAAACTTCCAAACCCCTCACAATAGATTTCAACTCCAATTAAATTCCCATTCCAAAGCCATACATCCTCCGTCCTATAAATACTTGAACGTTCCACAAATCGGACCACCAGAGTCCCAAAAATCGAGCTCCCGCGCCCCGCGACACGTGTGAAACAGCCTTCAAAAAGGCTCCTCGCCAAGGACATACCATATCCCTTCCCGCGGCGACGAATCGCCGTCGATCTCTTCGGCGCGCGCATAACGGAAAGGAAGACGATGCCGTTGACCCATCGAGCCTCGCCGTCGGTATGCGCGCTGAGGCTCGGCGCAGCCGTCGTCGTTCCGAAAACGTCGCGCAAAATCGAGCAGAGAGAAGGAAATTCAGCGCCGAAACGTCGGGGATAGACCGAGACGCACTGCCAAGCCTGTTGCGTGCTAAGCTTTCCGGTGACACCGCCAAAGGTGGGACTGGTCGGACGCGACGGGGTTTTTGGAGGTCTCGAAGGTTCGGCAGGGGAGGTTCGATCATTTTGGTGGCTGGGACTTCAAAGGCTTTTCGAATAATTTTGCATGGGTTGTGTTGCAGGTGAGCTTTTGTACGAAGGCGGAAGTGTTGGCTTTAAGAATTTCTAATGAAACGGGCCAAAACAAGTATCGTGAGAATAGTATAAGAGTCTAAAGATTTCTAATATTCATAACAACTATTTTGGTATTTTAATTTTATTAAACGAAATTTCAAGCTTGAAATCAAGACGTCACTTGAAGATTCAATGATAATTCGAGATAAGAAATTTTCTTATTAAAGCAGACACTAATAAATCAGGGTTTTCTGATGACGCATCTCAGCGCACTCATCCCACTTAACAGCATACGTGACTCACAAAGTCTCATCACTTTTAAGACGTTTGCTTTCATTTTTTACTCCATGCGCTGTTGCGATTTTGCCCTGTTTACACTCGCCGCCGCAACATCTGCGCGAAAAAAATCAATTCCCTTCGATTAATGATCATGAATTTTAAAATGAATGCAGAAGACTTGCAAACGAATAGAATGCAAATAACTCGAGCGATAACCTTAACAGAAGTAAGGCAATTGCTTCTGCGAAATTTCTACCTCTAAAATTGTACTTCCTCCTCGTCGCGAACGACTCCGGTGCGAACCTCCATGCAAATGCACAATCGCTAACAGTACCGCCAAGGTTTTCGCCAATTTTCCGAAGAAAGTTATACTCCCAGCTTCAATACCCCCAGCAGCAATTATAGCTCGAATGACCAGCGGACTCGGCCGATTCTCACAAGAACAATCACCCGAGTCGAGCCCCGGGCTACAAGGAAACGCCGTAAAATCTGCTTTATGAATCGGAACGCCTGTACAACCGAGAGAGCAAGAGAGAGAGAGAGAGAGAGAGAGCTCTCGTCGCCGCGGCTCGTCGAGGTCCTCTCTCGGGCGATAATAAAGCTCTCCGAGCCGCTCGTGCGGAAAATCGGGCGGCGCGCGCCCGCGAAACGGTAAATCGAAAAGCCGATATACATTGGCGTGTAAGTACATCCGGTCGACATAAGCCGTTCCTCCGCGGGGGCGACAATAACAAATGCGGAACAACTCGCCGCTCGTGTGTGCTCGCGGTCCGGCGCTCCGCGCTGAATCGCTAAGCGAGCCCGGACAACGCGCCCGGCAACGGAAAGTATATCCGACACGCGCGCCCGAAATTCGGATGCGATAAATCGGCGGGGGTTCCGGTAGCCTCCGCTCGCTCTCCGCTCGAGGAGCTTTTCTGAATTGAGATTTACAAGCGGCGAGCGGGCAATTGTCGCGGGAGCCGGGCAATGTTTCGAGGCGTCGTCGTCTCTCGAGAAATGCCAAATGCCGCGGGCGGCACGCGTTTTGGTGTGGCGCGAGAGGCGCCGCGGTCTCTTGTCTCTTGCTCGAGAATTTTAAACGGACGACTGCCGCCTCTTCTGGGAAGTCGCCTGTTGGCGCGGCGTATTTATTTCATTATTAAATTAATTATTAAATTAATTATTTCGCAACATTTCTAAGCGCAATGTTACATCAGGTCGCGCGAAGACTGAGATTGCGATGACGGATCGCGAGGATTATACAGAAGCGAGTGATGGACGAGCGCGATAAAAATCGTAGCTCTTGAATTACGGTTGAATATTCAACATTCTTTCCGCTTATCTGCAATCTACGCGCTGAAAACACAATGAACTCCTTGCAAGAAATCGAAGTGACCGCACGAGTAAGCGTGCGACAGAGAGTCACGCAAACTCCGTCCCCGCTCGGTCCTCCCTTCGATCCAGCGCGGATAATTAACGAAATTCGGGCCGCTCAATTCTAATACGCAAAGAATTCGAGCTCGAAGCCTAAAAATGCCTTTCCGGTCGGGGTGAACGACTCGGCGAGGCAGATCTTGAAAAGGACGTTTCGACCGGCCAAATTGTCGCTCGCCGCGGGGCTTACGTAACGGACGTCTTAGTCGGCACGAGCTCGCCCGGTTAATTAGCTGCTCTCTCTCTCTCTCTCTCAATTCGTCGGGATTAATTTCGAGCTGCAGCGGTCAGCTGCGAGCCCCTGGGAACTCTCGGACGACGAAGACTCTCGGCTCTTTATGCTCGGGGCACTTTGGAGAGTCGAGCGGATTCCTAATTAGATTGTTTAAATTCAAGCGCCCGCTCAGACTGGATTTGACCCTTTGGCCTGAAACGTTTTCGGCAGCTTTGACCTGCATTTTTGCGAGGAATGTGAATTTCTGCGTTCGACTGACGTCGGGGTCGAGCTTCGTTGGAATTGTCAGATCCTGCGCTGGATGTGGCTTCGGATTATCGACTTGCGAGAGGTTGTTAACATTATTATCGCCGATGACCTCGTGTAGGAGGAAGATTTATGAGCTATTATCGTTAGGAATTTCGTGGGATTTGTTGAGCAATTTTGAGGAAATAGATGTTAATACAGTTCCTAACAAAAAGTTACGATCCATTTAGCGAAATAAAACACGCGCAATACGAATTTAAAAGAAAAGGTTAATTGCTTACATCAGGATGGATAATTGCTTATTAAAACTTTTATGCTTATTTTTAATGTATCACGAGCTAAATTAATTCACGGTCTTATTAAGTATATTAAACAGACAGGATACCGTACACCGCGCTGAGCAAAATACGCTTGATGTATAAATTACGCCGCGACTTCTATTTACTCGTCCCGTAAAAAATATAATAACCCCATGCCGGTGCAGCCCGTAATTATACATCATCAGCGTCAAGACGTCGCGGCAGTAATCTCGTGCAACGCAAGCGGTCGCATCGATAATCCGGCGCACGCACGGTGCACTCGTCTAATGAATGCGCGCGCGTGACACGTAGGCCGCGCATCCACAGAAACAATGGGCAGACGAGGGCAGGCGCGGCGGGCTCGAAATAAAAAAGGTCTAAAAATAAGATTCTGAAAACTCGCTGCGCGGCGCAAGCCGCTTCGGAATTTCCTCGGGAACGGGGCCTCATAACGCCATTTGAATATTCAGGCGGCCGAGTATAAGGCACGTCGAGCCGCTGATATGCCTCGCGCGTACGCCGCCAGCCGACGCCGGGCAGGTGATCGGAAGCGCTTATTTTAAAAACACAGTCGAGCCTCTCCCGCGCTATAGGAATTATTATCGAGTCCGCTCGCGTCGGCGCTCCTTTCGATACAGTACAGCCGGTTCGGTCGATCGGACGCGCTGCTCTCGCGCGGGCTGCGAGCTTTCGCCGAATGCGGAGTCCGTCCGGTCAGAGATCAGGCGATGAGAGAAGTGGGCAAGAGATAAGGGGGGTGCGCAGATGCGCGATAGCCTTCGAGAGTGCGTCTGATGATCTTTTGAACGAGATGCAGTAAGAGAGAGAGTTGAGAGAGAAGCGGCTTCTTTTTTTGAGGCTTAAGTATAGTCGAGTGCTTTTTTAAGCACAATCGGTGCACTGTGGGCGGCGGTGAAGATTATTGTTTTAGTGCTTTAAGGGGTATTTGAGACGTTATTGCTTTAGGATCGCTGGCTCGCTGCTGCTTCTTTTAGAATTGTTTCAGTTTTACAAGGTTTCGTGTTTGAATATACGTTTTGAAGTCTTTGATGGCACTATCGAATACACACAAAGTTGATCTCCAATTGTAACAATTTTAACTTAAGATTGACGTAATTGACATTATTTAAGGTTGATCAGATTGAATTTATAGGTTTTAGATGTGTTTAAAATAAATATCTTTTAGAATTAACACGTTCTCAAGAACAATATTGTAATTCATAAGAATTTCAACTTTTTTACTTCTCAAAAACGTAACTAGAGTACTGTACTTCCCAGTTAGATAAGCATTACCGATTAAGAGAAACTATTTGTGCCATTCCTTAGCATTTCTTTCCTCCGGGCGAGGCAAAGCCTGCGCTTTACTCCCAATATTCCGAAACTTAATCACCGCAAGAACATCTAGCCAAGAACTCCAGCGCCGAGGCTCGAGTCACGTTTCTGCCGCGCAAAAAGCACCCGGCATCCGGAAGTCATAAAGGAATCCGCAAATACCCACTTTGTTTGAAAGCAGAATGACTGGAGCCCCCGCGCGGAATATCCCTCCTTTGAGAGCCGCGCGATGCGGGCCGATATCTCCCTCTCGTCGCGGAGCGCAAACGCACACAAATCCCGCGCCTGACTCACTTTCCTCTATATATTAGCAAAAATTCATCGACCGACGAGAGAGACGGGGGAGAAACGGGGAGCGCAGAAGAGGCGGAAAGATATGCACGCGGGGACTTGGCTCAGACGCGCTGCAGCTCTTTAAAGCCGGCGAGACTTTCCTCGAAACGGCTAAGTATAGTCGACGCGAGCTGCTCGATAAGACGGCGAGTGTCGCCTGACGAATCGCCGATGCGATGAGCGATGTTTTGGAATTGCTTTTTTCCGGTCTGCTGCTTTTTCTTTTTCTTTTTTTCAAGACTCCGCCGGAGCAATTGCCGGAGTATATTATCGATCGCTTAGTCACTGCTCGCCGAGAACGAGCGGATTACGTCGGCTTGTTTTCTTCGAGAGGCGACGGGTTTTCGGGCGATTAACTCAATTTTTGTTCATCAAGTTTATTCGCGAAGAGGACGACTGTTTATTTTCGGGCCTCGCGGCTTGTGCAGCCTAAATGAAAATTTTCAAATGTTTCACTATCGTTCTAATTTTTTACTCTTCAAAAGATCGTAACTCTTGCCTCTCGCAATTTATCAAACGCATGAAAACGCTTCTAATGTAAATGGTTCCTTTAATCTTCATTACACTCACGCAACAAAATATAAGCAGTTTACTACCATAATACGCTTTTAGAGAAATTAGAAACCATACAAAAAAGCCCCACAGAAAGACATCAGCATTTTGAAGAAAGCAGCCCCTCCGAACAATTTAAAAAAATTCACCCACCGCGCATTACGATCACATTAAAAGGAAGCCCCGCACCTCATTATACGCCTCGAAAGCGAGCAGTCGCGCGGCCATCTGTCCGTCTTCTTAGTTTCCAATCCATAATACGAAGGACCGAAGGGAAAGAAATTAATTTGCGCGCCGCGCTCTCGGGTGAAAGGCATACATATATACATCGGCGGGCCGTATCGAATTTTCCGAGGCGACACCCGTCCGCGCAAAGGCTGCACTTTGGCCAAGGCTGTCGCTGCCGCGCGCAAATAGGAAGTACTACAAGGACGGATACCCGGGTATCGCTTTACGCATTTCCGTCTTGTTTGCGCGCGAACGGCGAGCGGGGAGCCCCCGAGCCCCGACTCGTCTCTTACCTTTCGCACCGGCGGTCTTTCTATTTTCGAAGTACTTGGGGTTTAAACGATCGTCTTACGGCCGGGCATTTATAATCGTCGAGTTGAAGAAAATTTGTGCTCGCGTAGTTTAGTCCAATTGGGATGAATTCCGCGGTAAATTTAGTCCGTGCAATAATTTCGTATTTAAGAGGCGTACTTTTGTGAAGCTCCGAAAGATTATCATTAATAAAAAGTACCGCTAGATTTTATTTTAGGAACAGTTATGCATCTCTGCATTCAGGGGCGAGCGAGCGATTTCCATTTTCAAATTAAAATCTCCCGTTCGAATTCCGCCGAAGGGAAAGTTTTCCGCGCCGAATGGACAGTCGGAAAAAAACGGCCTGCTGCCGGGACGAGGCGGCGGAACGACAACCGCAGCCCGAGAAAAAGACGTCGATACACGGCATATATTCCCGCCTTGTGTAAAAAAACTCGGCGATCGATTTTTACGGGAAACGGAATGCCCGCGCGTCTCGGCGCGGGTTTACGAAGTTCAAAAGCACGGTCGCAGCTGCTCGGCGCGTATAGCTGAATGGAGAGCACAGAAGGGAATTCGCGTTCCGACGTGTTCTTTGCGCGACGGATTTAGCCTTTTGCGCCACGGGAGTTATGAATTTATGTTACAGCTTGATGGTTACGGTCCCTTAAATTATATGCAGCGAAAGTCGCAATTAAAGTTATATTTGATCAAGCATTTTCGCTCGTAAGGCAATGTTAATAACATCTTGGTTATTTTAATGTTAATGGCATGGTTTTAATTACCATCAAAGATCTCATCCAATGTTAATTAATCCACGAAATTTAAGTAGTTTTTCTTCCATTCCTACAAGATTGAAATACGGCATTGCGAGGCAAAGGGCGATAACGTTTCATTTCACCTACACGAAAACCGTCCCAGGCAATCAGCAGAAGCTCGCGTCGAGAGAAAACAATCAATTAGCCCGATGCGACTGTCGCTCGTATCAACGCGCGAAAGTGCTCTCCCGTCGTAATCTTTCAATCAGCCTCTTACTTAAATTTTCGCCTCGCCTTCAGCGCCCGTTCGATCACTTAATCCCGGCGTATCTCGACAGGCGCAAAAGGCACACGCGTGAATTGTCACGCACGCGATGCTGCATTCGCCGAGGGTACGTTTGTATTTTATTACTCGCTCGTGCAGTACCAGCTTCGGGTGTAAAATAATAATGAGCCCCGACTTTATCGAAATGGTTTAACATTCAAATGAGAAGTCGATAGGAATTCCTTGCTCTGAAAATAGAATCTGAAGGGAATTTTCACTTTGAGAGTAAAAAGAATTCTTAAACGACGTCCCACGTAGCAACGCGATAGCGAAACCGGCAACCGTATCAATCCTCCTCCGAAAGAATCTCGATGCAAAATCATCGTCGCTCTTTCGACACGCTCGCCCAGTATCGCCTCGTGTAAAAGCCAAAATAAAACAACGATAAGCGAGAGGAGAAAAGAAAAAAGGCGCACCTTGGCTCCGATCTGATTTCCGCACTGTCCGGCCTGCAAGTGTACGATTTCCCTCATGTCGTCGGCTTGTAAGTCGGCTGTAGGATGAGCTTCGGCGTCTGCGGGCTGCTGCTGCTGCTGCTGCTTCTCTCGGCGAAGTCTCGAGCGCGAATGGCAGGGTCCGGGCTCGAGCGGGCCGCTTCTTTATGCGCGTGTGCGCCTCCTGGTGAACGCGCGCTTTAAAGGGGAGTCTTCAAAAGCGCGCCAGCTGCGCCGACTGCGCAAGTGCGAGGCTGCCGCGCGCTCGCTTTGCTCCTCTTTGCGCCGGGATAGCGGTTCTGGCGGGCGGCAGCGGCGCGGCGACGCGTCGCCCCGCCGTCGGCTGCGACGATGCAGCCCCGAACGATCGCGGCGCCGATTTATCGCCGCGAGCGGGAATCCCGGTTTTCGACGTAGGCTTCGGATCGCGGTTAGTTGCACTTGTCTTGTAAGCGCTGTTGTTGTATCTTGAATAAACGATTTTACTTTTAAATGATCTGTTTGACTATAAACGCTGGATAGTCTCGAAATCAAAATGCATGGTAAACTGATTTTAGATGCATTTGTTTAAATATTTTTTAATTTCAATAGCGATGACTTTTAAAAATACGTTTCAAACTTGATGTTTTTGTTTGTACTTTTTTTATTCGATTGCAGAATTAGGCACAATTATAGATAACCAAATGGAATGGAAAATGAACGCAAATTGAACTTTTAGAATATTTTTATCTTTTCCAAATTGGTCGTCTATTTTTTTTTACAAGCATGAAATTAAATTATAATTCTTTCTTAATAATTTTTGTCAATCCAGTATTCAAACCAATACATAATGCAAAATTCATAATTTAGGTCGATACTTTTTTTGTGATTACAAAAGGTTACCGGAAAAACGTGAGTAGTCATACAAATTTAAACTCAAAATATTCAAGCCATAGCACATACAAGCACAGAGCCCACATTAGAGCGTCATTTTATGCCTTACCGTTATAATTAACGTGTTCTGATAATGCACCCATTAATAATTATCTTGGTGAAAATTTTCAAACTTTAATCTTTCAAGTACTTCTACGTAAATACATATATTTATTTACTTAATTTAAATAAATTTTACTATTGAAATAAAGTGCTTTGAGTAATAATAAATCGTGTATTTTCTTTTCTAAACTACAAAACTTAAGCTAAAAATGTAAGTAAACCCAATGTTCATAAACTTTTACTGTAATTGTAGAAACCATTCGCTTTTCATATGTAAAAAACTTTACAAAAAACTATAAAACCGCTTTAATTTCACTGTCAACGAACCAATTATGATAATTTTTTCATATTTATAAAAAATTTTCACTGCCATTGCGCCACTATCGTTTAGTTTTCAGACAAAAGTAATACGTAACTTAAACAAGTCATTTAAAAAAACTACAATACTACTGCACAGACCCCTTCGAAACTGCTAATGTTAATAGCTTTAATGTAAAGATTATTGCAGTCATTCAGGCTCCAATTAAAAAAAGTTCCAACATATTTAAACAAAATTTAAGTCATCGAACCTTATCACAAATTACATTATCGCATCGAAATAACGAGGACGCTTTAATCTTAATTTAGAACCTTTAAAAATGGATTTTCCACCAAGCCAACAAAAGCAAGCTATTGAAAAAATGTACATTGAACACTCCCCGCGCATGTGCAAGCACTTGATCGCGCCTGACGACTATATATGCAACGTCGCTCAAAAGTAACTTCAGAAGCCTCTTCGAAGCAGGCGAGCTTCTCTGTTCTCTGAAGCGCGCGCACGTGCATCCTATGCGCGCAGGCAGAGAAAAGACACCGTAAAAGACCACTCGCGCTTGATTTCGACGCTCCGAGCGCGAGGCGTTCGAGGCGTATACGTCTCGAAAATGGATTTTACCCGCTTGAGCTACGCTTAGGCTCGCGCTTTTTGCGGCCGCTTTCTTCTTATTCCTCCTCTGCTTCTCTTTTGATTCCGCGCGGGGAGAAAGAAGGCAGAGCGAGCGCGCGAGAGAGGAAGAGGGACAGAAGCGAGGGGGGAAGCACTTTGAAAAAAGGGCCGCCGCGAGCCTCGGCGGCGGGGTTTTAAACTCGAGGCTGGAATTTAAAAGGCTTTCCTGCAGAAAAGTGAAAGAAATATGTTATGGTCTTCATTGACTTCTTGCGCGGCCGCCGCCCCCTGGAATGCTTAATGGACTAATTAAACGCCCTGGGATGGAATTTATCTTCTGCTCGTGGCGAGAACGTGTGAGAACAATAATTACAAAGTGTGTTTAGATGAAAGAGGGAGAATTTATTGCCATGTCGGTAGGTTAAATTACGATGACTTATATGTGTATGAAAGTACTATTAGTCTATGTAAATTTAAGCACTCTAAATATTTTACTTTAAGACAAAGTGGTTTCAAAAGGAATTTATATATTTATATTATTGCTAATTATAAACAAGATTTTAGAATGACAAAGTTACATGAATTTGACTTAAATTGTTATTTTCTTAATCACTCGTATCTAAAATAAATTTGAATCAAAACTTAATTTTGCTGTACAATATTATAATTTAGAGTAGCTACGATTGAATTACCTTCTATATTAAAAAATAAAACTTATTTCTACAAGAACTAAATTTACTTTAATATCTGCCGATTATTAAAAATTGGTACAGATTTACTTACCATGGCCTTACTTTTGTATAGAACATGAGAAGTCAACTTTTCATTGGATATACGAATAGAGAATGTTAATTATGTAATACTGCTTCAATTATTTACCATTCCTGGTAGTTGTCATTCAAACAAATATGTTTAAGAAACGTATTGAAAACAAAATTGGAAGTATCTAATTTTTAATTAAAAAATAAAATTGATTGTTTATATATCAAAAAATATTTTATACTAAAATTTCCAAAGAGTTTTAATAAAAAATGTTGGTTTGGTATTATATAAACACTTATAACAATTTAAATCTAAATTAATGATTTTTAAAATTGGATATTGAAACATAACGGTAAGAATTTTGCAAATTCTATTTTAAGAATAAAAATATTTTGCCAAAATAAATCTAAATATTACTAAACATGCTTAAACAAAATTTATTCATTCATATTACAAAACAAAATATTTTTTAATATACTTTTTATTTCAATTTTATATTGCAAACAATTTATAAAATATTAATTTGCAATAAAGTTCAAATATACATGGTTCACAAATTGGTAGTTATAAAGCTTAAATAAATAAGCTAAAGCATTAAAACGGAAATATTTTTTAAGAATTTTTGTAAACGGAATAAAATTGCATAGTACAGCCATCTTTAGGTAAAAGGTTCAAGCTACGTTACTGTTACGCTTACATCTACTGCAGGTAGAATGTCTAGTCACATTCGTGTTTGTTTTTAACAGGTATTATTTTGAAAATTATTATTTTATACTTATTATAGGATGCAATTCAATATACACGAGTAGTAAAGTGAACTTTTCAACGTATAATAGGAATATTACCACAATATAATGCAAAATCATAGAAAATAAATACAACAAATCAAAGTTCTTTTCTAATTTTAATGATAATTTACTGAATAATTATAAAAACTATACTATTGAGTCTTAACACCTATAAACATCTCTTAAAAAATCCTAATTAAGTGAAGTAAATAATTATCTTGGTTGATTTTGAAAGGGAAGCAAATAAATAAATTTAACTCTGCGAAAAATATAATTTCTCTTATAATACCCCCATCGCCGCCTGTAAAGAAAAGAGTAGGTAATTTGTCGATTTCAAATGATTGCTTGTTAATCAAATGTACCTTTATTCGATAATAATAATTTATGATGTAAGATGACAGTGGCAGCTGCGGTAGCGATGTCAACGCTATACAAAACAATCTCGGAAATGTACAACGAATAAGAAGATATTTTCAGAAATTGGATTTTGTCTTATAAAACAAAAAAAGAGAAAAAGACCGCTTCACATGTATGGTACAGTTTGACGATGGTCGAACAAGAGTCCAAGAAGTAAGAAAAATAAATCCAATACAAATAATGAAAAAAAGTAAGAAGGGAGTGGGCATGTAGAAAGAAGTAATAGAAAAGATACGATTCTCGCAGAGATTCGCCATTAAGTGCAATCTATCCGTAAAAAATATTAACAAACGCAAGTAAAATTGAAAAAAAAAAAAAGAATCGGAATGGAGAAGGGGGAGTACAGAGAGAAAGATAGAGGCAAAGTTAAGAAGCGGGTTTTGTTGTTTTTTTTTCAACTTTTCCATATTTTCGTGTACGTCTTTCTCTCTTGACAAGTGTGTAATGCGTGTGTACGTATTAAAGAGAATCTCTATATTCGTCCTCCTTGCGTTTAGTTCTCGTCGACCTCCTGCTCGGCCTCCTCGTCGAATTCCGCATCCTCGTCGGCGGTGGCCTCCTGGTACTGCTGGTATTCGGACACCAGATCGTTCATGTTCGACTCTGCCTCGGTGAATTCCATTTCGTCCATACCCTCGCCTGTGTACCAATGCAAGAAAGCTTTCCTTCTGAACATAGCTGTGAACTGCTCTGAGATACGCTTGAACAACTCCTGGATGGCGGTGCTGTTGCCGATGAAGGTGGCAGACATCTTGAGACCACGAGGTGGGATGTCGCACACGGCAGTCTTTACGTTGTTCGGGATCCATTCGACGAAGTATGAGCTGTTCTTGTTCTGGATGTTGAGCATCTGCTCGTCGACCTCCTTCATGGACATGCGACCACGGAAGATGGCAGCGACGGTCAGGTAACGTCCGTGACGTGGGTCGCAGGCAGCCATCATATTCTTGGCGTCGAACATCTGTTGGGTGAGCTCGGGTACCGAGAGGGCTCTGTACTGTTGGCTGCCTCTGGAGGTCAGAGGGGCGAAGCCAGGCATGAAGAAATGGAGACGAGGGAACGGAACCATGTTGACGGCGAGTTTTCTAAGGTCAGCGTTCAACTGACCAGGGAACCTAAAACATCACAAGTTTATTAAAATTTTGAAATAAGATTGTATCCCTTTATCGGATAGAATTGTTTAACGAGAGCTCTTATCCCTATAACTTATGCAGTTAATAAGCTAAGTGAGTTTCTTCTCTTCTTTCGCAATATCTAATAAGAATACACACCTGAGACAAGTTGTGACACCGGACATTGTGAGAGAAACGAGATGGTTGAGATCGCCATACGTGGGCGTCGACAGTTTGAGCGTTCTAAAGCAGATATCGTAGAGGGCTTCGTTGTCAATGCAATATGTCTCGTCGGTGTTCTCAACAAGCTGATGGACCGACAAGGTGGCGTTGTAGGGCTCGACGACAGTGTCGGAGACCTTGGGCGACGGTACAACCGAGTAGGTGTTCATGATTCTGTCGGGATACTCCTCGCGGATCTTGGAAATCAGCAGGGTACCCATACCGGAACCGGTACCACCACCGAGAGAGTGGGTGAGCTGGAAGCCCTGGAGGCAATCGCAGCTCTCGGCCTCTTTGCGCACGACATCGAGGACCGAGTCGACGAGCTCGGCTCCCTCGGTGTAGTGGCCCTTGGCCCAGTTGTTGCCGGCACCGGATTGTCCGAACACGAAGTTGTCCGGTCGGAAGATCTGGCCGAAGGGGCCGGATCTGACCGAGTCCATGGTACCGGGCTCCAGATCCACGAGGATCGCGCGGGGTACGTATTTGCCGCCGGAGGCCTCATTGTAGTAGACGTTGATCCTCTCAAGCTGGAGGTCGCTGTCACCGTGGTATGCACCAGTCGGGTCAATTCCATGCTCGTCACTGATGATTTCCCAAAACTGAAATTATACAATAAAAAACATAAATTTCCAATTCACAATCCATTTCATTTTAATGAAACACTTATCAGATACTTTAAAGCAAAAAAAGGTTTCAGCTCTCGAACATCCTTGCTCCCATTCTCTCCTCGCTCTTACGGCTACTCGCGATCGGCTCGCGTGTTTATTTAATTAATAGCCCGGGATTGCTCGCGCGTGCACGTCCGCGAAAAATCGAGGTACGATAGGCGGCCGCCGGCAGCGCAATTTCCTCGTGAGCGACGGTGGCCGGGAGTCGCAGTCGAGTGGCAATCGAGACCAATTAGCGTCTCCTGACCGAGCTGCGCGTCCGTCCGGGGCGACCGGACATGCACGACCGACCGACCGGCAGCTGTGCAGCTGCCGCGCACAGCACAATGCACGCAAGACAAGCTCCAAGCCTGTTTATCGCCAGGAACAAAGTCTCGTCCCTTCCGTCGGCGCGATACTTTAATCGGGAGGGGCTCGCCGTCTGCGGCTGGTTACTGCACGATATTTATTTTCTTCTGCGGTGTAATAAGGATGTATTTCGTCGAGTAAAAAGCAGCCAATTTACATGGAATCAGTTTTTGATGATAAAAAATTAAAAATAGCAATGATCATTGAATTTGTTTTTAAACTAGACTTACTATGTAAGCTTACAAATGACGTATATTGCTTAATACTTGAAAATCGAGTTTTAAAAAATTGGAATCAATTATAATATCTCGTTTCCACTTAAATTGTTTTTGAAACCGAATGATCCGCTGTTATTATCAATTAAAACTCTAGTAAGAAAAAAAGCATCAACAAAATAAGAAATAAATTTTATCACTTCTTAAAACCTCTAAGCTTTGATTTCTTCTCAAGGCCACAGTCCAAGCTCAAGTTCACGATCACGCAGTCACTACTAAAAATCACCGACAAATCCCAGCGCAGAATGACCCTCAAAAAGAAATTCCAAGTTCTTGACAGTATTCGCGAACTCCCTCAAAAAAAAAAAAAAAAAATGCAAACTCCGACAATCTGCCTCCGACGAAAAAAATCCGAGCTAATACAGTCTCTTCACAGTTTTAACGATTTTACATCGACGGGCGCCTGCGCGACGCGAAATTTATTTTTTCGCCAGGGCGTCAGAAAAGGCGAGTTTCACTCCGGTATCTTAAATGGAAAGGCGACGGCCGGGAGTACATTGACAACGCATGTCCATATAAGTGCATCGCGCGCACAGACTACACTCTCGTATACTTGTCGCGAGAGTCTTTCTCTCTCTCTCTCTCTCTCTGTCTTTTCCTCGAGGGCAAACCCGCCTCGCTCTTCCACCCACGCGAGCGCTGGAGCGTACATTACGTCGAGGAAAGAGAGAGAGGGTGAGTCACCAATGTCACCGCTATATATAGTCGCCGCTCGTTGACCATAAACGAGCGAAAAAAAGATAGGTGTGTGCGCGTGTGCTGCCTTCGAAAAGCGGAGGAGGCAAGGGGTTATGTATCGTCGGAACCGCCCCGACGCCCTTCTTCCTTGGTAACGAACCGAGGAACACGAGTTTGGCCATTTAAACGTGGCTTGGGAAGGTATCGCGCGTTACTGTATATGCAAATCGGCGATTTATATTGCCTTCGCCTTTTACGAATGAGATTTCGCGAAACGAGGATGGCTAACGGTGTCTTATTTTTTTCTTTTTACTTTCTTGCGTCACATTTATTTTGGTGTATTGACGTAATTGGAGGTCCATAGCTTTTTACAAGCGGATTCGGGTTAATTTCATTTTCGAGCGAATTTCATTTTATTGACGTTTTACGGAGGCGCCCCTTTTTCGGACGAAATGAAAGCAGGCTTTATTAAGCCCAATTTAGTTCATTGAAATCTTATAAAAGCGCGAGTCGATAAAAAAAAATTTCATTACGTCACCGAGAAGCTTATGTAAGTAAAATTATTTAATAAAGCTATTTTCTTAGAAGCGATATATATCCGTTTCGTGTCCTTAATGAAAAATTTCACGGCGAGAGCAAAACGTGCCACAAACTTAAACCACTCGGATGTAATGAAGTCATGCAATAAACTTTGTTAATACCGGCGAGCTCTACCGGAATAATTGTCTTGTTCTAATTGACATTTTTAGCCGGAACGCCACGACACTGCGGTATTGTATTTACTGCAACATGATTCATAAAAACGTCTCGCATGACGTAAGCCTCGTTCCAATTATGTTAATTTTTCAAATTGCCGGCAAGTACTGCTTCCACTCCCGCTTTTCCCAAACAGCAGCTGAAGGCCTAACGAAGAAGCGGCGGCGAAAGGGGATTTTAAATTTCTCGAAGACGCAGCCCCCTAGTATTGAGACGACTGGCAAGCTGCGGAGCAGGTCAGACGGCACAGACTTCGGAATTTCCTCGACGACAGCTGAACGATGAACAGCTGCGCGCCGCTTCCTCCCTTACGAGCTGAACCCGAGCCAACGCTCGCCGACTGTGGCCATTTCTCAGGAACTGCGGCGGCGGCGGCGTGCACTTGTATACGAAACCCCGGCGTTTATAATTATAAAAGCCAGCCCGTTCCCTCCCAGCGACGTATCCAGAGCGCCCTCATTACTTTAAACATTACGCTCTCCTCTCTCTCTCTCTCGCGGAATTATCATATTCAAAAATGCAGCAGACACTCGCATTACCGTCCATCTACAATTTTAATTCAAATTATACAACGCCCACGAGAAGCAGCGGCGCCGCGCGATCCGGTAGCAAAATATTTCCGAGATAAATTTGAGCTCGCTCGCCGGAAAGGCAGCTCTTTCTCTCTCTCTCTTTCTCGCTCTCTCTCTCTCAAAAAAAATCCGAATCATACATCAAAGATTGTCAGGCGTCCAAGGCCCACGTCTGCCCACTCTATCGGCGGTGTCTTATCAGCGGCAGTAAACACATATTATCGGGGCCTGCACCTTGCTCAGTCGTGTTGGCAGAAAATCGCGCGGGGAGACGAAAAGGTGTCGCGCGCGCGCGGCTCTCGGCTCTATTTGGTCGGCGTCTCCGTCTCTCGGTGTCGGCTCGCGCCTGCGTAAGACCCGCCGTCCTTGGTCCCAAAGACATCATCGCGTCCCTGCATATGGCTGCTGCTGCGGCGAGCGTAATCGCGTTGCGCAACTCTCGACCGCCAGAGAGCCTGCGCTGATTTATCCAGAGCGCGACATACACTCGCGGACGTCCGTTTTGGGCCTGCTCGCGCCGAGCCGAGAGAGTCCGGCGCTCTCCTTTTTTTCTTCTTCTTCCTTTTTCTGCTCTCTGCCCGCCCAACAACGCCTCGGCGTCTTCTGTTTCGCCGAGGATCGTTTGTTATTCTCGAGGCTGTCGCGTGGGGAATGTATGGAGTGCGCGGTGGGAGCGTTCGCGTGCGGAATCGGCGTCGTTTCGAGATGAAGAATAACCGCCTTCTTGTTCACGATTAGGTAGAAGGTTTGGTCGATATTCCTCGGTGACACGGAAGGTTGAGGCGCTCCGGTGAGATAATTGAGTCTGGGGCTTTCAAGGTTTTTAAATACCGAACTTTCGGATTTGCCGTAAAAAATGTTTAACTCTGCTTTTTCTTGAGAACGCCAAGATAAAAAAAAATTCAACAGCTTTTTACGCGGCGGCAACAATGTAACTGCGAGAGAAATAGCACAGCGGTGACGGGTATAATAAAGAATAAAATATATTTCCGTGCATTCATTATATTTCTCAGAATGCTACTTCCTCCGAGCGAGCTTGAATACCCCCCTGTCACGTGAAGAAACCACGCGTTCAGTATTATAATTCCAGCTGGGAACAAAACTGTTTTACTGCATCAATCATCCGACTAAATTTACAAGGTACTTTCAAAAATACCCCGCAGTCGACCCGAAAACCCGAACCGCTTCAAAAAAAACGCCTCGACCGAGAAAGCACCACGCAGCTCTCTAATGCACTTGGCTCGCCTTATTAAAAAGAGGCACATGCACGAATTACGCGGTTCCGTGATCGGGCGCATTCCGCGGAGTCATCCTTTTCCGAGGCGTCCCGCCGCTCTTCCGACATCCTCGGCGCTCGGCTAAAAAATAATGAAAAAGCTCGGGGAGGCGGAGGGGGGCAGCCGCTGCTGCCGCTGGGTGTAAGGAGGCTCGGCGATGCGCGCGAAGAAGCCAAGAACGGCGCGGCAAGCAGCAGCGGACATTGACTCGATGCGATATCCTTGAAAGCCGCGGAAGCGTGACGATACGCGCGGTTACTTCATCTTTTTAACGGTCGCGCGGCGCGGCTGCTGGCTGCCGCTCTCGGACGATGAAAATCGCGACGCTGAAACGAGTCCGCGCTCGCGGATTGCGATCTCTCGGCGGGGGGAAGGTGAACTTTCGGATAATCCGATTATCGAGGCGGCTCGGTTTCGGTGAGGCTTAGGAAAGGAACTCGGCACGATTTCCTGGAAGAGTTTCGAGACGTCGATAGCCTGTAAGAGGTTCCGCCATTGTTGCCCGATGTAAGGTTGGGTTGCCCAACTACGCCCGAGACACGTCTTTCTCTTCATCTTTTTAGGTGCTTATTAAGTAGAATTACTTAACGGAATTAGCGAGTATTGTTACTATTGTAAATTATTGACGTACTGTAATGTAAATTGCTTTATTTGTACGATGAATATTCAGGTGCACTAGCGTGTGCTTAAAAATAATGATTAATCGAATTTACACGCGAGGGGAAAAATTAAATCATCACCCGGCTGGAATAATGGCCGAACTCAGCCACCGTAACTTTGCAGCTGAAGGTCGTTGTTCCCAAAAAAAAGAAAAAAAGAAATTCAAGGTGTCTAATCTAGTAATTTCTAATAGAAACTCTAATTGTTTATGAAACAATTGAAGTGCATTGCTATAATGTTTCTTTTTCTTGAAATTAAATACTAATGTCAACTGCATCTATAGTACTATCATAAAAAAATATATGTGAAAAATGACGCATTATGACGTCACGTTAGTGCATGTTCCAAGTTTTAAAATAAATTGAAACTTAAAATTAGACCTTTCGAGTTGAATTAAAAGATTTATACTTCGAAAGTTCCAATCTTACAAAACTTTCTAGATGAAAGACTTTACATTTGATCTAAAAAAAAAATTAATTCAAAAAAAGTCTAACTCAAATTATTCTTTCCCATAAATAATTAGTCTTTACATAAAATAATTATTAAATAATACTACCGAAATTTATCGATCAATATTTATGAGTCAGCTGTACACCTCACCTGTGGTGAAATCGTGCAGACTTGTTAATTGTACTTCAACTTAAGGTCATGTCAAGGCGAAAGACAAGCAGCTGCCTGTTTATAGACACAATTCGTTCGCATCGGAAGACAAAGAGGGAAGAAAATTGCAGAGCCGGGGAAAAATAATCACCTCGGGGCTGCCACGCTGCGCCCTGCGATAGCTCCTCCGCGCCGCATCCGCGAGAAAACGCCGGCAGCAGACGACCGAGCAGCCGCGTGCGCCGGAAGAAAAGGAAGGCAGGCAAGGTCGAGAAAAATCCACCGGCACTCGGCGCGCTAAAATCGATCCACTCCGTTTCCCTTCGCCGTAAAACGAGATCGAGCCCCGAAAAAAGGCGAGCGAGAGCAGCTAAAAATCCGACGAGAACCTCTGGCCGCGTGATCGTGCACAATAAAAGGATCGGCCGAGGAGGCGAGACACGCGATGATGGGGTAGAAAAAAAAAGGAATTAAAGAAATTCCAATACAGGCACGGCGGCGAGGCTGCGCGCCGTGCTCTCCCCGATCTTCTCTCCTAGGAGGAAAAAGAGAGAGGAAGAAAGGCCGTATCATATATACGTGTATCGGTGCGCTTGATAGAGCCGGTATCCGACGGGCTGTTCCGAGAGCGAACGAACGAGAAGGAGCTGCGCGCGCAGCCGTTCGATGCCGTTGCCGCATCAACGCCGGTGCGCTACGTGTAGAGCTGCTACGCGGCCGTGTGTATTGGTGAGCGTGCGAGCGAAAAAGCTCTACACGTCCTGCCCGCGAAGAGAGAGAAAGATCTCTCTGCCTCGGTGCCACACCCAGAGCGCCTCTCTCGCAGACACTCGAACATTAAGCAGAAACCATGGGCTCGTTGCTCGATAGACTATGAATCGGATTTTTCAGCCTGCATTCGCGGGAAGAGAGAGGCGAGAGAGAGAGAGAGA
>JAWWEM010000044.1:3906048-3928063 GCA_035582935.1 Ormyrus thymus | reverse complement strand
CTCGTTGCTCGATAGACTATGAATCGGATTTTTCAGCCTGCATTCGCGGGAAGAGAGAGGCGAGAGAGAGAGAGAGATTGCATCTCCGGGAGGGACTTGTGCAACCTGAAAATGGCGCCGCGCGAACTCCCCCCATCGCGAAATACTCCGCAATTCTCGAGCGACTTATAAATAAACAAACTGCTACATTACCGAGTACGACAGTAAAGCGATTTATAACCTACAAAAAGAAGCCGTCAATTTTGGCGCGAAAATAACCGGCCGGCAAGAGGGATGGATCGCGGGGTTCGTTGAAAAACCGTTGGGAAGACAGAGACGGAGAGAAGCGCGCCGCGCCGGCCGGCGTTTCTTTTTCTGCGCTCGCGCACGAATTCCCGGCCGCCATGCTGGGTTCCTCGACCCTCTTCGCGCGCTCCGGAATAGCCATTTTCCATATATCCCAGAAATGATAGTTAAACCGTCCAACTCTCGCGATGATCCGAGAGCGCTTCCCCCCCCATTTTTCCCGGCAGCTGCAACCGTCACCGCTGAAATTCACCAACGGTTTTTTTGTTCGTCTATTGTTGCGATAGCGCCGGTGGGGGAGGGAGAGTCGGAGGCGGAAAAAAAAAGAAGCGCCCCGCATCGGCAATTCGCGAACTTCCACGTAGAGACATGTATATATATACTGCATCCAAGAGCGAGACAGCACCCACGTTTTCGCGCGCGAGAGAGATTCTAAAAAGTGGAATTAGCCGCACAAGTCGAACGGCTAACGGTTAATTCGCGGAAAGCGAGGTCGCGCGCCTAGGCAGTCACACACATTCTCTATTCCGCACAAAGAGGAAGCGACGCCGTCGCCGCCGCTGCTGTTGCTGCTTTCGCTCGTGCTGGGAGAAAGAGAGAGAGAGAGACGCGGTGAATATGCACTCACCTTGGCTCCAATTTGGTTACCGCACTGACCAGCCTGGATGTGCACGATTTCCCTCATGGTGTATGTGTGTGTAGTCTTCTCGGAGGATTAATAAAAAACCGACCAGGTCCTTGTTCGCTCGTGAACTCGTTTCTCTCGTTCGGCCGATGGAACTCTGCGCGTCGCGAGAGCCAGGAGACGAATGCGCTGCGCCGGTCGCCGCGTCCGTTAGAGATTTTCAAGCCCCAACGGGCTGTTCGGGAAGTGGGGCGCGGGGGAGAGGTGACCAGCTCGCGCCGCCATTGGCTGCGCCGGCTCCCCACCGCTTTCGAATTTCGCGCCCGCGCGCGCAGCACTTCTGCCTCTCTCTCGCTCCCGACGTTCCGATCTGGCCTCGCTCCCTCTCTTTCTCTCTCTCTCGTGCTCTATAGTTGCTTGATAGAGAGAGGCTGGTTCTATACATGTATGACTCGCTCGAGCAACGGTCGACTCGCGGTTGCAGTGTTGCCAACTTGCCTATGCTCCCGGCGGCGACGGCTGCGTGTGCGAAATACTGGCCCGAGCCGAGCTATTCGTGCAATAATAATGTGTGTAGGGGAGAGAATGCGCGGCTCTGTGTGCGAGAGATAGACCGTCTGTATGTACAGTGTACGATGGGCATAAATCGACAGGCAGCTTCTCAGGTCGTCTCTGTCTTGCGGCTCGCTCGCTCTACCGAATCTACTGCTAAAGCTTCTCGATGCTCGGCGAAAAAAAGGAGATGAATGTTTATGCGCGGCTTAGATTGTTGCGGCTCTCTCGCTCGATATACAGAGCCAGTCGTCATCACTTAAATGGGATTGTTACTTTAAGATTTCCTGTATTAGGTTACTCGCTCGTGGATCTGACATTTTTCGTGCACTCGACCAGATTTTTTGCAGCCTCTTGGCGAAAATGGATGCAGTTCAATAATAGACTTATGTTTACATTTTATTAAATTTTTTTAAAGTCTTGTATTTAAGAGTTGTGAGGATGCCTGTAATTTGTCGACATTACTTCATTTTGCCAATCATTAGTAATTATTCTGTTTATTACACTAAGCTGGGTGTGCTGGACGAGCAGTCATTAACAAGACGTTTTAAATATTTATTAATTTAATGCAATATTTTAAAAAGCATTAATCATTAGCTCTTTTCTCAATTTAAATACTTCCTGCTTTTATTCAATGTAGAAATTTAAAATACAAGAATAAAATTATTTTTTCGTGCTTTCGTTGTCCTCGCGTTTGCACATGCGCTAATATTAGTTCCTAAAAAGTAATAAATTTAAGATTCAGGAGTTACATTATTAGAATTAACTTTTTCCTTAAAAGTATTAAAAACAACATTTGTATGCATTTTAATGTTTTGAAATAAGCAACACCAAACCGAGAAATAAGTTAATTTTATTGATGACTTCATTTCGACATTTCGGAATTTTTAAAAATACACCTATTTTAAGAGGTTTCAATCTGCACGTCAATCTGTGGTTTCTTGAAATTTTGAAGGTAGATTAAATACTAAATACATGAAATCCTGTTTAGAAAGTAAAATTCAACGATCACTAATCGCAAATTCAATCATCTATAATAATTAACAAGATTCAAATATCAATTGTCACTCCTGCATCAATAGATAGCAATCTAATTTATTCATCCATATCCTTCGCGCACAGTGTTGCTAAATTAATTCTGCCACCATGAATTTCGCAACAAAGATATCCTCTTCGTGAAAATTCTCAAATCACAATGAGATTTCCAAGCAGTTGGGACAGCCGTTTATCCGAGAGGGTTATATATATATATATATGAAATTGAGCAGTATCGCGAGTTCATCTTCCCCAATTCCATCTCCGAGCCATTAAACCCCAATGAAGATCTCCGCACCGAAATCGCTCGGCCCCCCCTCGAGCGAAAATCTGCGAATGATTAACAATATCGCGCGGGGGACTTATGCACCCACCCCTGCTCAACTGTCGCAAAATCCACTTAGCCGGCATGATCCCGCGTCCCTCCTTGTGTACACTGTCGTACTTACACCGGCGATAAAGCGCTTACAAAGAAAAGCCGCTCTCTGCCAGCGGAGCGCCTTACGTAACCCCGACCCCTAACGAGGCATGAAAAGTCGCGATTCGGGGGCTTGGAATGACTCGCGCGCGAGTCGACATCAATGAGCCGAGGGTCAGTAAACGCTGCTCTCTCCTCTCTCTCTCTCCTCCGCGTCCCTCTCGCGATGCGCGGCTCGTAAGTGCGACGCTGATTCGACCCTCCCGAGGAGAGGGTGATTCACCCTCGGCGTTGCCGCCTCTCTCCGCCCCGGGGTGACACGCCGTCGGCGCGTACGCGCGTGTGTGCGCGTGCGTGCGCCTAGTTTTCCGTCTGGCCGGCACGTTTCTGGCCTTCCCTCTCGCTTTTGGCGCCGGTAAATGCGGCTCTCGGAACTCGGCGTCACGCTCGATGTGTATGGGGATTATCGCCCGGCGACAGAGGCGGGATTCCGAAAATTTTTCGGAATCTCATTTTCGGGCCCGGCTTCGCTTTTAGAGATGTCTGAATCTTATTTTCTCCCGTCGCCTCGGTCGTTGACAAAAATTTTTAATCAAGTGTGTTTTCGGCCTTTTCAGCAAGCGCTTGTATAGTGATTGTATAATATCTATAATTTTTCTAAAAAAACGCCATTTCTATACTTAAAAACTAGAGTAGGTTATCGCTTTACCCCTTTAAAGGTGCCGGTAAACTCTGCTTTTTGTTGTAAAATACATTTTAATCTTTTACAGCCCAGCGGGCAGTATGAATTATTAAACTATTCTTCTTCCACTTTGTGTACTTTTGAATATCAGACTCATAAAAAATTTCGTTACACATATCCATTATAACTTTCCAACGAATTGAAAATGACGCAATCTTTTTATTCGCGCAACTTTCCAGAAAAAGTGTATTAAATTTTCACTGACGTTAATACCCAAACGTTTCATCCTCGAGAAGCGTAAAATAATTTTTTGCAGATATATTTACTGCGTACAAGTCGGGAGGAAACGCCATTTCTGTAAAAAATAAATTGAAATAGACAGGGGAAAAGAAACGCAGCGCTGCCATTGTCTTTCCCAATATTTCAAATGTCTCTATTTTTAGAATTGGAAGAAAAACTCGTACATTCCTGTACCTCTCAATTTTTACGAAGCAAAAAGTGTTCCGCACGATTGAAGTGTGCCAAAGCCGCTCTCCAACAGAACATTTCATCGAGCACCTCGACAAACCGGTCAACTTCATACGCCCATTGTACCAAACAAATCGTTCAATCTCGCTCGAATTAAACGATCAAACTTCAATCATTACTTACACCGAAAAACTTCCGTTTGTTTTTCGAAATTTCGCTGGAATCCGCAAGCCGCGCCGACTTACTTCACTAGAGCAAAGAGAGACCGAGAGAGTATACGCGCGACGCGAGATGAAAGTCGATATGTGACTCACCGCGTGTCTTGCTCGCGTACGGCATTGTGTACGCGCAGACGTGTATGTAATACCCACGGCTCTGGGAGAACGATCGTCGGCGCTTCTATCCTCGCATTCGACAAGTCAATTTGGACACTCGCTGTTGTTGTGAATTAGATAAGATTTTATCGCGCAGGTCTCCTACTTTTTTTTTTTTAAGATAAGCGACGAGGCAAAAAATGTG
The DNA here is from genome assembly GCA_035582935.1 of Ormyrus thymus. NCBI lineage: Eukaryota > Metazoa > Arthropoda > Insecta > Hymenoptera > Ormyridae > Ormyrus > Ormyrus thymus. The sequence goes on along the minus strand of JAWWEM010000044.1, from coordinate 3,923,479 downwards.
GAGTAAGAGAAAATATACCGGATTTACTGTAGGTGTCTACTTTGGTAGCTTCGAGGCGTTCTGGGAAATTAGAGGTGTCGATTTGCGGGATTTCCACTATATAGAATAATTCGAGTGCATTCCAAGTGTATAGAAACGTTTAATAGTATAAATTGTTTGTATTTCCTGCAAAAAAATGCTGAGTAATCGTTATTGATAAAAATTCTGATTACTTTTTGCTAAAACTAAATTGTGACAATACACTTCATTAAAAGCATTACATGTACTTTAACCTTATTAAATATGTTTTAAATATAGCATAATGATAATTTAAATCTGATCAGCCATTTACTGGAAAAACAATTTCACTATACCTTACCTATCTTTTACTTTAACTTCGATTGTACGTGCTTATTGATCTAGTGCGAACGTGGTTTTATTTCTGTACGTCAAACTATATTTTCTCTCGGGGGAAATTCCTATTACACACAGCATTTTTTCCGTTTAAACAAATCGAATCAAATACTTAAAAAAGCAGTCGGTCTTCTACCTCAATTCATTATACGTATTTTGATATCGAGTTCACGTAAAATAGATTAGACTGGCGCAGAACTTTACATGAAAAATGGCTCTATCGTTAATTTTTGAAAAATGGTGTGCTGTGATAATGACAACTGCAACAATAAACAGTATACTGTTTTATAAAATAACTGCAGCTACAATTAATATGCAGTGTGACAAGTGTGACCTTACTTCGATTGCGGGCATTAATCAAAAATAATGATTTTCAAAGTATTGAATTACCCTGGTAGAAATTGAAAACATTTTCAGAGCATTTTTTGGCCAGTTTTTTATAAATGGCCAAAAAATACTCCATAATTGGCCGATAAATGCTAAAATTTAATCTCAAAGCATTAAAAATGGTTTGATTTCTACTAGGGTATTCTTTTTTAGTTTAAGAAAAAAAGGTCTTTTAGGACGAAAATTGAGTAGAAAATGTAAATTTTTGTGAATGTATAAGTACGGAAACGTATTATTGTTCTGACCTCTTGAGGCTGTTTATTCTAGTCAAAGTACAAAATAAAAACGTTTGTGTTTCTGTAACAATATAACTCAATTTTTAAATCAAAGGGGCACAAATTTCGTGAAAACCATCACAATAATAATAACAACCCCAATTAACATTTTGTTTATAAGTATGCATGCAAGAAACAATTGTATTGAATATTTACAGAACCCGTCGAGCAAGTTTCTTACATAAACACAGTGTGCACATTTATTTTACATAATGTTAAATAAAACCTACTTAAGATTCAAATATTTAATTTTATTTCTTTTCAAGAACTCCTGGGATAGTAAAAATACGTCCACTTTAAAAAAGTGTTTATTAAGGATGTCCAAAGATGGAAGCTTCTGCTAGAGAAAAAAATATTTGCTTACATAAGATATATGTTAAATTTATAAATTACGTTATATTAAAATAAACAAAAAGTAATTATAAATTCTTTCAGCTTTACAAATGTATGTTTTTGATATGCCTTGTATTTGCAAGTTCCTTGCTACGTACAGAGTCAAACCTGCGATTGAGATAATTAATTTAAAAATATATGCGTTTCATTAAAACAATGCAATTTTGAGGACAAAATGTGTCTGCTTACTTCAAGGAAAGGATTACAATATCACTGCTAATTTATTATATGCTGCGGTGAACTTCGTACTAATCTAAGATAAAACGAACCGACGCCGAAGTCTCACTTGCACTTGATAAGAATTTCATTGTAAAGTCACACAGCGACTCTGGCCAGATGTGATAATCAAGTAAGATAACTGTGATATTTAACAATTATTTTCTTTTTCTCCTTAAGCTGATAAATTCACCATAAGTTTTCATTCATAAAATACAGTTTATTATTGTCTAATGATTTATTTTTGCATGCCAATATTGCATAATATAACAAAACACAAATAAAGAAAGAGATTTTCAACATATTGTAAAAATAATAAATTATAATGACCGAAAACCGAAAAGCTTGTTTAAAAATTTCACTCTGCGCTCTCGTACTTTATTCTCACTCCCCCAAAGTCCACAAAACACGACGCCTGTCTCGCCCGCCAAGCTTTTCAATGAAACTTAAACAACCCACGGTTTTGCGCCAAGTAAACGAATCATTTGCCGCGGGGCAGCTTTATTTTCGCTCGTGCAAACGCACATATTGAGCAAACTCGGCGGAACGTCAGCCCAGAGACGCAGCTCGGCTTTTTCCCATGCGATTAGCAGTGAAAAAGAAATTCAGAAAAACCCGAGCGAACGAGAGAGAGAGAGAGAGAGAGAGAGAGAGAGGAAAAGGGAAAAGAGCGAAATTAAAGTGCAGGCGAGCCCAGAGAACCACCCTGCTAATACGATTCTCAGCCGTCACGTCCGCGGCGGGAGCGACGAGCGCGACAAATAAACGCGGAAAGGCATTTCTCGTGGCTCTCCGTTCCTCGTTATTACGGAAAGTCGCGAGCCCCGACGTAACGCACGCTCGCGCGCGATATATGGGAAGCGAGGACTTTATGGAAATCCCTCTCGGCCTTTTTTTTTCTTTTTTTTTTTGTTCGATAGCTGGATAATGAGATACGCACAGAAGAACGGGATATTATATTCAGCCCGGTTTTACGGTGCGCGAAAGGTTAAGACAATGTGAGTGATATTTTTTATCGCGCGTCCCGCAACTCACTCGCCGAGGCGACGTATAAATATTCCCGAGACAATTTACACGCAGCTGCCTGGCAGTATATTCTGACACAATAGATTAAAATAAATAAATATTCGACGGCTACTCTGCACTCAGCTTACGCCCGGTGAAAATGCAGCAACGCTTTTAAAATCCGAGTGCACTCCCGAAGAGTTTCGCGAAACCGCCTGAAAAGCAGCCGCGCTTGCAAAGTCTTCTCCCTCATAACAAACAAGTTTTACATCTCCCGGCAGGCCGCGCGCCACTCCAAAAGTCCGGCACGAAAAGCTCTCCCACTTAGGCGCACAATTAATGCGCCGCGGGCTCCGAAGCGAGGCTTCGCCTCGCGCGCGTAATCCCCCGCACTCGCGCTCGGCGCAAGATCTCGGAAACAGACGGAGGCGCACGCACACGCGCGCACGAGGCGCGGGGTGGATTACGCATCGGAGGCGGCGCCGACTGCAGGCTCCCTTTTATCCGTCGTCTCTCTCGCTCGCGGCTCGCGTTACCTTATATGTATGGAACGGCGAGCGCTGAAAAATTCGCGCGAGAGAGGAGATCTCTCTCTCTCTCTCTCTGCGTGTGCGTCGAGCATAATCTCGAGAGTCGCGACTGCGATGGATATATGCGTATGTATACGCGTATACCTGCCTGGCTGCGTATCCGAGCGCGTGGTGCTATGCCCGGCGCGCTTTGTAGGTGCGGAGAGAGAAGACCGAGAGCCCCGCGGACTTTTTTCTCAGGGTCGCGGTGAAAGCTCGCTCGCGGCTTTCTTTTTTTCAGCGCCAGGGAAAGGAGGATGGGAGTCGACGGGAAATTTCGCTCGGCGGCTCGGGATTTTAGGAGGCGCCTCGGAGAAAATTAATATTTCTCGGTGGAAACGACGCGGGGCATTGAGTGATTAAATCACGCTTTTAGTGCAAAGTCTCGAATTTATATACGCAGCTTCGCAGTTAATTATCGCAATTCAACTGATGATACTATTCAAATCGGATAATTCCTGGAGCTCAACCAGGTGTAAACGTACACGATAAAGCTAAGTGCAACCCATTTATCTTACCCAATTAACAGCTGATCCGTTTTTAACAAGCTGAGAAACGCATAATAAATCCCGCGACGGCCAAATAAAACATTAAGCCTGTACAAAAAAGTCTTCTAAACATATTTCCTGCCATTAAACTCGGGCAAAACCGATTTGCCCTGCACCTGCACGCGGCGAGAGCGAGAAAAATTTTCGAGCCTCCGCCGCGTTTCTCCGCAGCCTCCGGGAAATCTTCAAGCGATTTCGAGCTGCTAACTTTCTACAGCCGAGAAAAAAATCCCCCAACGACTTGATATATATATATATATATATCGGAAAGCTCAGCTACACAATATGAAGCAATTAAGGCACGCGAACGAGACGCTACATAATTGCGCCGCGGTGCTTCGAGTGCAATTAACGCCGCTGCCGATGATTAATAACGCCGCGCTCTCGGATATGCGTCCGACTTCGCCGGGAGGAATGCCGCGGACGCTCGTCGACGAGGAACGGCTTGGGTATCTCGCGTCCGAGACATCCTCGAGAGCAGCCGGCATCTGTTCGTCGGCGCGGGTTAATGCTCGATCGAGTGCACGCCGCTTCGGTATTTCGCTGGGAAGCGGGTCTGCCGGCCGAACTGCAGCGCTAAGCGAATTGCTTTACGGCATAATTCCAGGAAATTCAGGTCGTACTTCGAGCAAACGGCCCGTTTAATTTCGTGATAATTGAGAGCGCGGCTCTAAAATCCCGCGCTGCTTAGAACCGAGTTGAGATTCGCGAGCCTCGCCTTGCGGCGGCGGAGCTCCGTGACTCTCGAAACGGAGGAGTTCGCTTGAGAGGAGCTGGGCTGAAATCGAAGTACGACTCGGGAGGTATGTGGCCTTTGTGATCGTGTGCGTGCGCGAGCAGGAAGATTTTAACGCGAGAGGCGCACTTAACGGTGCCGGATGCGAGCCGGCGGATCGAAGAGAGGAGATTCAGCTGTGATGTGCCGGGCTTGGCTTTCAATAGCATTCTCAGATGATTGTCGATTTGTACTTGTCATTCGCGATATTTCGCTTTTAGTTATGTTCTTTTGAAAAATTTTGTAAATAGCGTAATAAACGCGCGAGAGCCGGGTGTATTCTTTTAAAAATGTTTTAAAGGCAGATTAAAACTTCCGCTTTGAAGTATGACAGCAGATCTTACTTTATCTGCTGTGTTTATCCATCGTTTTATGACCACGACGCCTCCTTTTTCGTGCAAATGATGTCATAGAAAGCATTTAAGTTTAATAACAGTATCTTTCTCAAAAATAAAATACAGCGTTTTGAATAAGGTATAAAGTTTAATTCACTAATGTACTGGTACCTGTCATATTAACACACTTAATTAATTTTGGAAACTTATTTTATATATTCAACTTAATAGCAAAATTAATAAATCATTGATTTTGAATATTTTAGGAAAAAAAATGTAATTCTATGCGTAAAACGATTGTGCTTGTAGAAACGTGCATTAAAAATTTATGTCGCTCGTTATAGATTCAAAATTCAATGACCCGTTGGAGAGGCAATCGACTTGAAAGTTAAAAATAACTCTTACCCTCTTAATGTGTCTTATGTGAATATTTAATTAATTCATATTTCTTTATTGTGTATTCAAGTACGTATTGTATACGTAAAAGTTGTAAAATTATACATTTATTAATAGTCCTATAGAGAACTTATGCATAATTTTATATGTATAGGTGACTATTAACTATATTACAATTTTTTTTTTTTTATTTATTTATTACCAGAAAATTACATAAAGTAAATCTTACAGAGGTAAACGCAGTTACCTGTAGATAGGCTGGTATAATAAAATTGTTACAAACTAACTTAAAACTAAAGCTTAAACTAATATCCCAACACTTGTACCCAATAATTATCACCAAAGTTAACAGTAGATTCCCATCAATACATATATTTTACTTAGATTTTATAAATTTCTTAATAATTTTTCTACTTTTATTTAAACACTTTAATTCCTTTGGTAAAGAATTATATATTTTTATAGTCTCTATATAGCTATTTTTGTCGCTTATTGCTTTATTCATTTTTGGTAATATTATATTCTTATTTCTAGCCTTAGACTCACTTAGTAAGTAAGTATTTTTAAGTTCTTCGTAATAATAACAATTATTGTTGGACTTTTTATAGAATATTTTAGAAAAGTTGAAACTTAAAAAGTACGTTTCATATAAATCTTTTCTGTTTTCCAAATCCAGTGATTTATGGAACAGTCGCAAAATTTATTTGACAGGGAAGTTAACTCGCACAGTAGGAAACATAAGCGCACTGAACTCTAAGTAAAGCAACGCAGTCAATCTAACAATATATTTTTTTAACTATAAACATTTTTCCGTACATTATGTGAAACATTAATTGCGTCTTTGAACGCTACACAGCCATAACAGTAAAAATAACAGTAGTCTGCACACTTCATTATTTTTCTGCCAATACGCGGCCAGTAAAGGAAATTTTCATTTAAAACTACGCTCCAATATTAAAATCATTCTTTGCACGTCCATCGCAAGGCTATAATCAGCGGATATTAACAAGGCATAAAAAATGCTCCTTTTAGATACGATCTAGAAATCCTTTCTCCTCGGAGAGAATCAACGGCCTATAACGCCTCTCCCGCAGGGCGTTAAACGCATCTTTTTAAATACATCAATTCCGCGCAGAGAGCTTTGCATTGCATAACCCCGTCGGATTAAAGTCCTAATTCGCCGACTGCGCGGGGAGCCGCTTGGGAGCAAAAGGAAATAACTTATCAAACCGTAGCTTGCACGGCGGCGCTATCAATATTGTGTTACCCGTCGCCGGTCTCATTGTTGCGCAACGCGCCGCGGCGCAGGAGTCGCGGGCCGAAAATGCGCGGAGTCGGGGGACACGCTCGGCTTATTATCTCATTGCCCATTGTTCTGGTCGTCGGAGAGCGGTGACAATGACATCATGCGGCGCTTTTTAGGTCGACAGACCGTCTCGGCGAGGCGGACGCTCTCTCGTGCGTAAGGACGCTTTTTGGACTGCAGCGCCAATTGCCGGTGACACCGATCAATTCGGGTAAACGACCCAAATAATGATTTATCGCCCCTGCGGCGCTGAGTACGTCTGCGAGTTTAAGGAGTGCTTTTACTGTCTGCGATTCGCGTTAATGCGAGGCTTTTTCCGCGCGATTCAGGAAGTTGTTATAAAGTATTTATGGTTGGTTTTAATAAAATGTAACTATTGTCTGGATTTAAGGCGCGAAAGGAATCAATAAATTATTCATTCTTTCCTGTAATAAAACAAAGTATTTTAAAGCGTCAATCGTAATTTCTACGGGCACAATTGACAACGTTACCTATAAAGTTACATGAATTGTTCATTAACAGGAAATGTAAATTAATTTCTAAGAGCGCAGCTTTTTCTTATACAAATATGTTATCATAAAAAATCCACCCTCTCTTTTTAACATAAAAAATACAACACAATCCCTCCTACAGAAATAATGAAGCAAAGATCAAAACCATTTCCTCCCGACCATCAATTTCCCAGCCGAATCCTCTCCACCCGCCACCCCGTAGCAAAAACGGATAAAAGTATAAATCCCGATCCCCGCAAAAAAAGCCTTCTCCGCCAGCAGGCCGAAATCCGCGGCCCCTGCGGAGCCTCGAAAAAAGCGGAAGCTCGAGCCGTCGCACGCGCCAGTCGGCCCGATCGATCGCCCGCGCCGTCGAGCGCGCCGCATTGTGTGCCTGTGCCTGTGCCTGTGCCGCCGCCTCATCCCCTGGAAACGCGCCTCACCTCCTTCGCGCTTCGGGGCAGCAACAAGAGGCAGAAACGCGGCTGAAATACCTAATGACCCGAGCTGGCGAGAGAGCAGCGAGAATTCGTCTCCCGCGGCGGGTATGGGCTCGTTATAAGCAGGACGACCTGCGCGCGCGAGCAACGCCGCGCCTCGTATTTATTGATCCCGACGCCCGGCGCCGCCGCGGCGCTCTTTAAGTACTTCCGCCCTGCGCAGGCTTGATATCGTCCTATTGAATTATGGACGGCCGACGGTCTACATACGCTTGATTTTCGAGGGGGAGAGGGGTGGGCGCTCGCTCGTCTGATGCCGCCGATACGCAGGGGTGGGCTTTTAATGAGCCGGGTGGCGGGAGCCCAGCGGTGCACTTTTTTCGCGGGCGAAGGTCGGTGTAGAGCCGATTCGTGGAGATTTGAGTCATAGGTGAGAGCGGTGAGGTCACCTTTGTTCACGCGGGGTGCGCGGTGGCGTTTCGTTGTCACGAGTTGGCGAAACTGTATTATACTATGCGTTCGATTCGTAATTGGTCGTAAAGAGAATGTGAGGAAATATATGCAGTATTGAAAAATATTGCCGGGATACGTGTATTCGTTTAATTTTTCGAAGCAAAGCAAAATATTTGCACGAGATTTCACGTCAACGTAAATGAACACGCTTGAACTCGAATGAACGTATTTGTGTTAAATATTTTATTTCCTTACTGAAAACGGTTCGATTAAAGATTCATCTTAAGAGAAAATTACTGTGATTTCTATTTTTCGTTCTTGATTTATTGGAAGATTAAAAAGTCCCTATTTAGAAGCGAATAAAGCTCGGGCTTTGAATCATTTGATGGAAAAAATATGTAAATGAAGCGTTCCACAAATATAACAATGTTGAGGACGTTCGAGGAAACAATGTCAAGTTGAAAACGTCAGGTAGCAAATCTGCCGAGTCTACCAATAGTTTACATTTATAAATAGTGGCGGAGAATTAAAAAATATTGTTATTGATTTGCCCAGGAAGCGTTTAAATTAAACACAGACATTTAACGATATCAATCCGTCAGTTTCAATATAATTTATTATAATTATAAACTATTTTTAGTGCAAAAATATGTTCAGTAACGTTTCAAGAATGAAAAAAGATCTTTAAACATTTTTAACGCATGCATTTAAACGATAAATAAGAATTAAGAGTATTTATGGTAGCGTAAGTGGGTCGCATCAACACTATAAATATTATAAAAGTCTTTTTCTATTTACTGTAAACTTATTTACTCTTACACTACATATTATAACTAAGGAGGCTGGAATTAATCTTTTGAGAAAGTTACGCGCTACAAGTATAACATCAATATCGATCTTTGAAAAATATTTAAAAAATCCATTAAAACCATTCTCACTCGAGAACCCACTACAGCCCTTAAATCCAAAGGGCAGCGCCGCAAAAGCTCAGTAACGCCCAACTCTTTCCGCTCTCCGTCACTCGCTAAGTACAGTCGATCCCGATAAATCCTGTTAAATTTCGCCGGCGAAGCCACGATAGCCCCCCTACGCATCGGATCGCCTTTGCATAAACCCGTATAATCCGAGTGCATTGGCGCAGCAGCAGCAGCAGCAGCAGCGGCAGCGTCGTACATAATCGAGGCCAAGATTTTGATAGCGGCGCTCGCGCGACTCGACCGCTTTCTCGCGCGCGCTCTCGAACGGGGGGGGGGGGGGGGGGACGGCGATCGAGGGAGATTCGAAAAGGAGCTAAGAGCCGTGTGCCCGAATCGGCCAAGCTTCCGTAAATGGTATCGTCCTCTTAAACGGCGCCGCGCGCGACCGAGTCGCCGGACTGCTCGCTCGCTCTCTCGCCGCGAGTATTATCCGAAAGTCCTCGTCGGGGGTTCGTGGTATAGTGCCGACTCTCCTCTGACTCATCCTGCGGCCGTGCGGCCAGGGACGGATTTTAGGACGAGCGAGCTTCCAGTACCTTCCGCCGAGGAATCGCCCGACTGATTTCGATACCATTTCGCTCGGAAGAGCTGGCGGTCGACTCGTTAATAATATCGCGTCTTTTAAAGAAAATTAAATTGAATATTTTTGTATTGTTTGCAGACTTTTAGTTAAAATTTCCATGTTTTTGAGTTTATCGAAGTGGTTTTTAAAAAGTCAATGTCCAACCATTGAATCGAAATCGCACAAGACGTTTAAAATCTCCAATTTCACCTAAAACTGCCCGCTTCCCTGAAAAGTACTCGATCCCCTTCCGACGCCCAAACGAGCCGTCAAGCGAATTCCAGAGAAGAGGCCACCTGGCCCGGCGTCAGCTAACATCGACCCTGTCGACGCTCCTCTTTACTTGTGTACGCCGCCCGGCACGTGCACGCTCACAAGCAGCTCCGCCGCTTCTTCCTCGCCTTGGCCGGAGGCTCGCGTACGTGCGCGCGATGTATACCTAGCGCACTTCGAAAGTCAATAAGACCGAGGAGGCGATCTTGCGACACTGCGGCCGACTTTTTTCTCGCTCTTCCGAGACGATTATTCGCCGATCGCGACGCCGCGGCCGGGGCGCCGAAGAAAAATCCGCAGCGGCGTCGGGCAGGAGCTGTGGTGATTGCGCGGATTTCGCGGGAATTCCGGGAGGCCGATTGAGGTTCTTTGATTGCTCGCTGGACGTGGGAAGAGAAAATGGGCGGCGCGACAGTTTCGCGACTTCGATAATTTTCGGGCTCGTTTGATTCCGCAGCGATGCTCGATGCCTGCCCGGAGATGTGGGTATTGCGAGGAAACAATTTTTTTTTTTCGTAAATATTGCTGCGTAATGCGAGGTTATGGTGGGTCATTGTTGTGCTCGTAGGTAATAAAATTGCTTAATACATCCGCTGCTTTCTGGAAAAATTGAGATGTAATACTATCTATTGAATGAGGAGTAAATTTCTCGTATAGATTTCGATTTTGAAATCTATTCATTCGTGAAATCGCCTACACTGCACGATTGATATTCTCGCGTAATGTATGGAAAATCTTGATAAGTTCAAAGAATTTAATGCTGCTTGAAACGAATGAAGAGTCAAGTGAAATTATAAATTAAGCTATAAATTTACTCCTACGTCAGGTAATTTCTACCTTACTTTACGAAGCGTTAGTCTCCCTATTGTATAGCAAAACCTTTTTACATTTTAGCTTTCATTAAAAGTCATTTTAATTCACTCTAACCCTGGTGGAAGTCGCTTATTTTTCTCCCATTTGCGAAACGCTTTTTTCTACATGTTTTAACCGTTTGATGGCCAGTTGACCGAAATCGCTAGTAAATAATTAAAACATGTGAAAAAAAGGGTTTCGTAAATGGGAGAAAAATAAAACTAAAAAAAATAAATAAAAACTTAAGTTAAATGTTAGATTCAACTTTAAGCTGTTCATGCAATTGGGTACAAAAACTTTAGTCGTATTCTAAATAAAAAAATATTTGAAAATAATATTTGTTATTATCTTAATGCAGAGGGCAATTTTAACCATTTTAAGCAAATTAAAATTCGCTTTGCATAACTATGTACAAACTTGTTTCTCTCCGCCGTCTGTTTTTGGTCAAGAGATTGTGAAAAAAGTACTTTAAGAGACACTACGAGAAAAGAACACTTGGTGAAACGAGTGACATTTTTTTCTCTTGGCTGTCTTACTTGAATTAATTGACGTTTACAGCGAGTATACGTACATTCTTTTATAATATTTGGAGAGAGCTGCTGCTTTAAAATGAGAATTTTATGTAGCTTCATGTTTTATGATCTTTCACGTTACTTGGACTAATTAACGTTTATAAACGTACTCGCGTTAACAGTTTTGAAAAATCTTTTCAATCTGTTGATTTTATTTTTAGCTCTTCTGCGCAATAAAGGTAACTTCGTGGGAGGAACGTTTTTTTTAAAGAGGAACAACTTTCATCGGTTTTGATAGATTTATACACTATAATGTAATAAAATCTGTTTGAATTAATTATTGATTATTTAGCAATAATTATATTCACATGTAGAATATTCAAATTTCAAAATGATATATTATAAACAGCAGCAATTATTGTATTAAATTTATTTAACTTTCTGTAATTTCGTAAATTTTTGGGTAAATTACTATAAATATAAGGGGCAAAGTTCTAGTTTCGAATGTTAACTTATAATCCGATATCACAAAAAAATAAGTGAAGCATTTTGCAGGAAAATTTCTGTACTGGAAATCAATCCTGCACATTACGACGAAACACAAAAGGTTCTATATATCCTTAGCGCTACATCTGACCATATCAGACGAAATCGCGTCCTTTCTCCGACCGCCGCGACTGCAGGTTTTCCCCGCAGATACATTAATTAGCCCGTCATGGATCCTCGGCGAGCTACCCAGAGAGCCGCGTCCGAGGCTCGAACCCACTGAACTACATTCGCGCCTAAGCGCTCGCAAACTCGCCGACCGGGGCAGCGCGATTGATGAATGGACGGAAAACGTTGCCCAAGTTCGCTCCTCGCCTTTCCGACTAATAAGGCAGGCGAGGCGGCGCGCGAGCGACGTGGGTGCCCCCGCCAGGACCCGCTCGATTCGGGGCCCACGCGCCGCCGGATTTTCGTGCGCGCCCACGCGCCGAAACTAATGAGATCGCCCGTAAAGAAGTCCGGCTGTACAAGACGCAGAGAGAGAGAGAGAGTAAAAAGTCTCGCGGCGTTTTTGTCAGGGCCTCGGGACGCGGCTTAATGGCTCGGCGCGTAAGTGGCTTTAATTCGATGGGGAGGGACGGCGTTTGGAAGGAATTGAGCTACTCGCGAGAGCTTGAGGATGATGGATGGAAATTTTGTTTGGAAAAATGGGATGCGCGACGAGCGTTTGAATTTATTATCTTTTTGACTTATTATAATGACTTTTTGCTACGGGAGCAAAAAGTTTTAGTTTATTAAGGGTATGCGCATATTGACGAGAGAATACAGGTTTGGTACTGGGAAAACAAAAAATACCGCGTGTACTTAAAATCTGCAAAACAACACACTTCCTCAACGTTTGTCCTTAAACGCGCGCGTGACTCTTCAATTAGTTTTTACAATAATTCGAAAAAGGAATGAAAATCAATAAGCAAATGTGAACAGGCGCTGACAAGCGCGCCGCATTGAATTGTGACATCACTGCTTGCGGTGCCGGCCCATTTTAAACGCGCATGACTTACTTTTTCACGTCCAGCTACACGTCAACAAACAATATACTCCCCGCCAACTCGGCGCGAGCTCCTATTTTTCGCCTTTTACAAAGGCCAGAGACGAAAAAAAAGAAAGAGATAAAGCTTCCCATGACTGATCGGCGCTCGGTGAAAGTTCGAGAATCCCCGCCGATGTTTACCCGAATTCGCGCGAGGATTTTTAAGCGGGCGATCGGCGCAGGGACGCACCTTTTTCGTATACGGGCTCGGGCGACCGAGTCTGAATTGATAAAAAGGCGACGATTTTAATTTATTCGCGGGACGGAGAAAAACTGACCCACATGCTCGCGTATATACGCCGCCTTGCGCAATACGACTGCGACGGATTTCGAATTTTTCTTTATTCCATTCATGAATTATGCAGTCATATTTTGTATCGCACGCCGGGAGTCTGATCTTTTTTTTGTATAAGAGTGAAATAAAAACGTGAAAAAATATCTTTTCTACCTAAGCAAACTTATAATTTGTGACTTACACTTCATATAAATACTAGTTTTTATTAGTACACTGAGATAAGAAAAGGAGTAAAAATTACTATTTTGTGTCGTTATTTCAGATGAGAGAATTTAATTATTTAATTTAATAATTTTATTAACCAGTTTAAAATTACAAATTTTATATTTGTGAAATTCCTATAGAGGTAATGCAATTACCTGTACATAGGCCTGGTTTTCTTAAGAACTATCTTATATCTATATTCGCTTACAAATTAATTTTAATATAAAATTTGTAATTTTAAACTGGTTAGAAGAAAAATAATTGTAGATATGAGAAGAAACATAATATTTACTATACGAATTAATATTAATAAAAATTAAAATCAAAAATTTTAATTAATTAAAAAATATAGTAAATATTATTATTTTTCTTCTCATATCTGAAATAACGATAAAAAATAGTAATTTTTACTCTCCTAGTGCTGATTAGTGTTCAATATAGTTTTACATGACTACTTGAAGTTTTGTATTATTACAGAAGTAACACAAATATTTTTAAACAGCAATCAACATAAATATTCCAAAGTCTCATTTTTTGAACATGATTAATTTTCTTGCGATATTATCATAATAAATAGTAATGTTATAATAATACTACAATGAGTCTTTTATACAGATTTCAAGTAAGACTTAAATCAATAACTTTTCATAGAGAGAATATAATATATCTATCTCAACCTACATAAATGATACAAACTTCAAAAGAATAAGTTCACTAAAGATATGGATTTATACAAATATTAATAATTTAAAACAACTACAAAAGTTACAAAACTACAAGTTACAATTATTGTTGTAAATATGAAAAACAATAAGTATAGAAGAGTACTACTATAATATAATGTTGATAAAATAGAAATTTTGCTGATGTAAAATTCGCGCTCTGATATGCAACTGAAGTTGTAATGCTGTTGTAGGTAAAACAGGTTTAGCTCAAAGCGCCAAAATAGAAAATATTATACATATATTTAAACATTGTTTTTATTTTTATTGTTTTTATAAACAATTTAAAAATAATATATATTTTTCAAAAAACACAATCCTAACAGATATGTTACTATCCATTTGAAACTAGAATAAACTATTAATAATGTATTCAATATCACACTTCATTGTCAAATTATACAATCTATCTAGTGCTCTCTTCATTGGAAATCCATCCCATTTGTTAATTTTGATTACCCGCAGAAAATAAATTATTATGATCTTTAATAATGACAATTCCAAAGGTAAGACTATAAGCAATAATAGTACATTGTGTAACAAGGGGAGAAAATGAGCTATTTGCTGAAAATAGCTTACCCGAGTCTGAAATAGCTTTTCTACCCGTGTTACACACCGTGTTTTTGTCAACGAGGGCATGAAAAGCCCTCATTTGGTGTTAGAAAGTTGGATAGATGATCGTGCATTTTAAATCGTACACAAAATTCGTACAAAATGATTTAAAAAAGATAAAAAGAATTTAAAATGCGAGGTTTGTAAACGTAAATTTGAATTGAAAAATGTTGGACGTATTCGGATTGGGTAGGTTGGAGGATGGCGGGGCAAATTATACCAGCACTTTAATTTGCCACCTTAACACCTTTATTTTAAACAAAATAATTTTCACAGAAAGCCGGATAGCAAAACACTGTGCACACTGCTGCTTAGCAAAAACCGGAGCGGCTCATATCGCGACGGTTATCGCGGGAGAAGTGAGCGGGGCGGGGTAGACCGAGCCCCCGAAAGGTGGCACCTGCTCCTCGGTCCTGCATCAGGCACACCGACTGCCGGCATCGAGCGATGGAGCCAGGCTACGCCGACAAAAAGTAAATTACGGAAGGATGCCAAAACGCGTAGTCCACGAAGGAAGAAAAGATGTCGAAGGCGGTGTTTGTAAAAAGCTGTAAGGCAATATTTTCAAAGCAAGTCCTTATACCTGAGGCGGATTTTGGCGCAAGAACGGGATGTCGGAATCGTTTTTCTGATAAATATAGGCATTACAATACTATTCCACATATTACAACGAATGGAAGAATATGTTATTTTTGGGTTTACTTTTTATTTATTAACGTCTTTGGAGAATATTACAAAAAATATAACGTTTATATTCTAATACATTAAACAACAAAACGCGGATATCGCATTGAAAATCCCGCCTATGAGACCAGGATATCGCGCAAAAAATTCCACCTTTGATAACAGGATGGCGAGCTAAAAATCTTGCCCCAAATACCAGGATTTTGTGCTAAAAATTCTTCTCCAAATAGAATGTTATCGCGATGAAAATCACTGCCGAGATGCCCGGATATTGCTTTAAAAACCCCACCCAAATACCAGGATATCGCGCTGAAAACCACATACAGCTTAGATACTCGGATATCGCTTAACAAATCGATATACTATAACTAAATTTAATAAAACTTTGAAAGGACTAAGATCAGTTTATTTTAAACATTCTTGATGATTGAACTACTGATAAAATTGTGCAAAATTCGCTTCAAATATCGAGTACCAGTTTCGGTCGATTTAAGAAAAATTCAAAATAACTAATAATATAATAACGCTATATTTTAACATAAAAACGTTAGAAAATGAATGAGAAAATACTACTTGTTAATTATTAAACTTATTTGTAAACTTGTATTATAAATAAAATATTCATTTTACTTACAGATTTTTACAATTATTGGTTGAGAAATGAATATAACCCTCCAGAAGGGGTAAATATATTGGAAGAAGTGGCAAATTTTAATAAATATAATACTCCAAAAATTGCTTACTACAAAAAAATACAAAAAAGTAAAGACAAAAACACTAAGGAAAACAACACTGAAACAGATAAAAACGTAAAAAGGCAAAATAAAAACCGAACAAATAAAGAGAAAGATGTAATAGAAAAAAAGAAAGATGAGGATATGGGAACACAAGATAAAGACGTAGAACCAAAAAATACTACTGAAGAAAACATGTTTGAAACCGTCGAACCAGATAAAGATGGAAAAAATGCAGATGGAAAAACGGTAAATTTGATTACTTGTGCCAATATTGACAAGCTTGATGAAGATGATACTAATTCATTAAGATCTTCACTTACCGTCACCAGTGCCTGACTGGGCTCAATTAGAATCAGCAACCGATGAAGAAGAATCTGTTGTAGAACCACTTAGTTTTTAATTTATATATTGCTTATTCTAAAACGTACTTAATATTAAATTAAAATAAAATTAATAAACACTTTTTAAATTTTAAATTACTATATTATACTTATTTCTTTTATAACTTATTTACGTTTATTTAAGTTTTTAAAAAATTTATATTTTTCATTCATATGTATAAAATACCCCTATTAAAAAACTCAATGTAACAATCAAACAGAAATCTACCTGGATTCTATTTGATTTCATCTGCATTAACATGGAACATACTTTGAAATCCAGCAAGCTCAACGTCCGCGATGGAGTTCCATCTCGATTATTTCTATCTTGATTTTGAGGTAGATTTGACTTGTTATCCAACTCGATTTCAAGGTAGATTTCACTCGTTTTTCAGCTGGATGTGTACGTGAACTCGCCTCGACTTTACCTTGGTCTGCATGATTTCGGCGTGGATTTTCATCGAGTTTCCAGCTAGATTTCGCCCCTGATTTGCTGATCGATTTCGAGATGCATTGTTCTCAATTTCTGGGTGGGTTTGATTTGATTTCTATCTTGATTTGTAGATGGATTTACCTCGATTTTCATCTCAATTTTGAAATGGCTTATATTTCGGCCTATATTTGTATCTATATTTATCGAACAAAATTAGAAGTAATTGGATCTAATTCAAACTGTTAAATATATATATTTTCAATATGAATCGATTATAAAATTCGAATAGAAGAAAATAGTAAATTCCAATTCAAGCCGATTGATTCATATGAAGAAATCAACTATAAAAATTGATACAGCAACATAAAATGCCATTGAATCTAGTCTGAAGCGATAATTATTATGAATAATACAGAGTAGACAAATGATACAATTTTCTTTCTATATTATAAGAAGATTTTGCCGCCGCCGCACAGTAGTCGATTTTGCTAATTTTACTGGACATAAGTAAAATATTTATCATCTACTCAAAAAATGTCGTTTATATTAATTATAATAATTATAAAATATTAATTAAACGAGAATTCAAATGTTATAAACGTATGTTTAACCTAAATATGAAACTAGAAG
>JAWWEM010000044.1:3889248-3905948 GCA_035582935.1 Ormyrus thymus | reverse complement strand
CCCCGCGTTACTACAACATATAGTAATTTTTCTTAAATAGGTATTAAAGTTTCATATGACATTTTTCTCAGTGTATGATCCTTATTCTATAATCTCTTATTTGATGTGCAATAGTAATAAAAACATTTTTAATTGTATCTCCGAATTCATAGTTAATAGTAATTTTAGGATACAGTTTATAATGTTCAAAAACTTCATTTAGAATTATTTTTTCTATTGTTGTATTTTGATGCCATAAAACGTATCCTCGCCGTGCGCTTAGTCTAGAAGGAGTACTTTTACCCACTGTTGCGAGTTTCTTTTTTTTTCTTTCTGTCGATCGGAGAAACCCCAAAAGAGAACCCAAAACCTGTGTAATTTACAAAAAGTAACGAAAAAAACAGAATAGTATACTTTTCGACAATCCTACCGATTCGAAACTTTGACCTTGTGATTTATTTATTGACATGGCAAATGCCAATACAATGAGAAATTTTCTTTGATGGAGTATGAAGGGTAACGTTGTAAAATCACCTGTGTCCAAAACTATAATTGGAAAGAAAACATAATAATTTTTTTTTATCTCCAGTAATAATTTTAGCTTCAATATTGTATTTGAATAACTTTGAAATTTGTAATCTTGTACCATTACAAAGACCATCCCTTATACTTAAATTTCTAATGAGCATTATGATAGCGCCTACTCTCAAAGATCATTTATGCACAGGAAAACCTGGGAATTTTAAAGAACGTAAATATTGTGTACGCTCTGTATAAATGTAAGTTTCATCAGTTCCTTTGTGTCTACTAGCTGTATCTATGCTGTAATATACAACTGCTTTATTTTTCATGGACAAATTTTACAAGGAATGCACATAACCGGTTTCAGCATGAAGAATTTTTAAAATCTTGAGTATTTAAATAAAAATAGCATTTTATATTAAGTGGGAAATACGAAAAATTTTTTTTTTAATATTAACTACTGAATGTCTTTAGTTTTTTACATATTTCCCCAGACTAAATTTTATTCTACTGTTGATATTTTGACTATCTTTAAAAGATAGCGTTGCTTTTACCAATTGCAAGATACGTTCTTCTGCATTCTCTTTTTCTTTGCAAATCCGTGGGCATCCTCCTTTGTCATTAATTTTATATGTATCTTCACTAAAGGAGCACAGGATCACACAATCTGATAGATCATCGTTTATATTCACGGAAGTTCCAAAAATTTTATCACAAACATTGAAGATTTTCCAGTCGTCTGGTATAATAAAATTTTCAATATCACCATCACCAATTTTGAGTAATAATTCGAAAAATTCTTGATTTACTGAACGCATATTAAGTGTTAAATGATATGATTTGAAATTTGACCATAGAGTACAGTTTTTGACTGTTGAACGTAATATTTTTCTATCGATCTATGTTATCAGCATTATTTAATTTATCTTTAGGATCCAAAGCAAATAACATGTGAGCATTTGGAAGACCCCTTTTTTTAAATTCAATTACATAGACATAAGCCATTATTTTACCAAATAATCGATTCAAAATATAGACATTAAACATTTGAATTTAGCATAAAATAATCTTACAGTTAATATTGAAATATCGTTAGTTGTACATCCAGAAGGAAAATTTGTTAAAATAGTTTTCAACTCTGACCAATTCGGATTAGTAGTTATTGTAATCAACAAATTAGGAGTTGAAGCTAATTTCCTAATAGCAGCAGAAATGTTGATGCACGTATCTAGAACTTCCAATATATGTTGCCAGTAGAATAAATAAATTGGCTATTCTATCCTTCTCGAAATTTTTTTTATGGTTTGAAGCACTTTGTAGAATATGGTCCACGACATCTTTATAAGATTCTATATATACTGTTGAGTTAATCTACCGCAAAATAGAATCGGACTAAAATTTGAATTTGGTCGGTAAGCTAATCTATAAGAATAATATTGTAGAGAAGTTAAATTTTTATAACTATTTTGATTTTTTTTAACATTGGATTCCATTTTATATCTCCTTTAGGAAACATAATTGGAAAAATCATCCGCACAAATATTTTGTCGATTTTTTATAAATAAGCAATTAAAACGTCAAATTCGATTGGATGAATAAATGTACAAATATTTCCAATAAAATTTAATTGATATTAATAACAATTTTTAATGTTTTTTAATTGACTTTTATAACAGATTTCTATTATTAATTTCATTTGCATTATTATGAATTAAGATTTACCTTTAAAATCAATTCACTTTGATTTAAATTTAACTTTTTTAGCAGGGAAAAGATTTGGATGGAATAATGCTATGGTGAGACACAAACTCACCGTACATGAAGGAAAAAGGAAGATAAAACAGAGCAACATCCAATGCAGTGTTTGCCGCAAAAACTTTAAAAAGAAGAGCACTATGATACTT
Organism: Ormyrus thymus; assembly: GCA_035582935.1. Taxonomy (NCBI): domain Eukaryota; kingdom Metazoa; phylum Arthropoda; class Insecta; order Hymenoptera; family Ormyridae; genus Ormyrus; species Ormyrus thymus. Next base: position 3,903,543 of record JAWWEM010000044.1, on the reverse strand, counting down.
TACAAACTATCTGAACATGAGCACAACACTTGAACTATATTATAACAAGTAGTACAAAATGAATTGGACACTGGAATGCGATCTTAATTTTTTTTATTGTAATATTCTAAAATCGCAAAGTATTTTATGTAAAATATTTTATGTAAATCAGACATGATAAATTAATAAACTGTAAATGTAACTTATCGGAGCAAGAAATAAATTTAAAAATAAGTATTAAAAATGATTAAATTGTAATTAGAATTCATTCAAATTTTTGTGAAGCCATACTTTTATACACATAACTTGTGTATTAATATACGCACTGCCGTGTTTAAGACGGGCCTACCAGGCCTGGGCCAGAGCCCCGAGCTCCAAAAGGGCCCCGCTTGCGAAACAAATTTTAAGATTTGTAATAAACATTTCAAATAAAAAATTTAAATTCAATATTTTTTAATAAAATTAAAAAAATCATTTGTTATAAAAATTCTACTAAAACAATTGAATCTTTCAAAACTGGGAAACTTTGAAAAGCGCAAAATCTTACGTATAGTCCGTGCATTTTTTATGCAAGCAGATACATATCTATAGAAATATTGACGATGGACAACCCTTGTCCCAGACGCCAATGAGTACCCTCACCGAGTGTGGATACCTTATATACCTGAACCTCGATGGTCTACTAGCGAGCGCGACAAATCCATGCTACGCCATCAGCAACCAGTCGGGCGGGCACCCAAAAGCACCCAGGCACATCCCACTCCCTATAAGGCCTTCCTCCAAAGTTCCTACCACAAAATTTCTTTTTCCTTATATGTTGTGTAAAGAGTTAAAATACCCATTAATATTAAAGAACTTGTAACACATGCTACAAGTACTGGTTTTGACTGCTTATACATTACAAAGTGCTAGTCAACCGTCCAACAAAGTAAAATATTCTATGTAATTATACTTTTTAATTAAAATATTCTTGACTGTATCATAATTATACAAAAATCCGCTAGTGTTACAATTATTCAAAGTTATATAATTATATAAACTCATCTAAATAATGTAAATGTAAACTATGAGCTCCATTTTTAAAAATTTCCGTCTTGTAAAATACAAAATTAACAGTCTCAAAGATAATTAGCTTAAAAAACTGAACCGTAAAGTTTTTAGATTTACTTTTAAATAGTCTGCATGCATGTTTCGACCAAGAAATAAGATCGCTGATTTCAAAATGCTGGGATTACTGAGAAGGATTTGGCATTCTATTCTAGTCACTGTGACATTAGAGTTTTAACAATATGTAAAAACAATCATTTTTTTCAGACTTTTCTTTTTATAAAATGTTTAAAAAATACACTTTAATTTTTTAGATTTTTTAGCAATTATTTAAATATCACACACATAAAGAAAAAAGTATTGCAAAAAGAGAATTGTTGAGAAAAAAGAAAGTATTGCAATACTTCTTCTTATGTTTACAGAACGAAACCAACATGTATACTTGTATCCATTGCTATATTCTAAAATTGAAATAAATGCAGAATTATAATTTATTAATCATATAGATAAACTATTATTCCATGTATAATATCACATATTGTGGTTATAAAAAAAACGAATATTTTTTATTCGCAATTTAACAGTACCTATTTTTAATAAAATAATTGTATAATATAAAACATTTTTAAAAAATGGCATTTTAAACTTTTTAAAAGTTATAAAAGTATTTACATTCTTGAAAGCTTGTTTAAATATTATTTTACGTTAAATTTGATCGTTTTCAAAAAAGATATTCCACAATTATTTCATTATTTAATCTATAAAAAATATTAATAAAAGTGGAATTATAAAACGTTTTGTGGAGATATACTATAAATAGAAAACATATATCAAATCTCACATGGTATAAACACGTTAGAAGGTTTTTGGTTTTAAATCTTTTACTGCATTTTGATTCCATCTCCTATAAGAAAGTCATGGACTAACGCGTTAAATTCATCTGCATAACGCAAATGTAAGTTATGAGCTCCAGCTTTAAAAATTTCCAATCTAAAATATAAATTTTAATTAAAATTAATTTTTTTAATATCATTTTTTATATATTTATTATATATTTTAAGAAACATTAAATATACCTTGAATCCTTAATGTTTGCTTTCAAATAATCTGGATGTTCTCTTAAAACCATAGGGTCTTTTTCTCCATGCACTATTAAAGTTGGACACTTAATTTTAGCTAAATCACCCTTGCACAAGTCTCCATTATTCTTTTCAAAAATATTTTTCATTCCATCAATCCAATCACTCCATGTATCTCTGAAATATTCTTCTCCATATGCAACTATCATTGGAGCTCTCATTCGTTCAGACCATGTATCAATATCTCTTATCTCTGAAGAGAAATATCAAATTTTTTAGCATAATTTTTAAAACATAATTTTGGTATAATTAATTAATTATTACTTTCATAAAGTTTTATTTCTTCTGGTGCAATGTATGAATTTGCACCAAAGACAATCATCTTACGAACACTTTCTGGATATTCTGCTGCTAAAATAAGGGATGTTATACCACCATCACTCCATCCAAGTAAAGAAAATTGTTTATAGCCTAAAACTTTCATCAAAGTGCAAGCCCAAGTTGCATCTCTTACGAAAAAATTTTCAGGAAAAGTTCTATCTGGAGGTCTGGACTTTCCATATCCAGGAGGATCCCATGCAATTATGGTTAATTTTTCTTTATTAAGGTTTTCAAGTTGTGGTTTGAAATCTGTCCATATTGTTCCTATTAAAAAAGACAGAAATATCAAGTTTCTTTTTTTTCAGTTTCAATATATATTTTTGAATATATTGAAATTGAAAATAATGTTTAAAATTAATGTTACATAATATATAGTTATTAAAATGATAAATTTATGTTATTGAAAAATTACCCATAGCTCCTGGTAATAGAAGCACTGGATGTTCCCCTATGCCAGTTTTTGCATAGTTAATATTAATTCCATCTATTTTAACTTTTTTTTCCTGAAATAATAAAATTACCAAATATATAAATCTCTTATCAAAGTAAAGTTGAAAGTCATTGCTTTTAAACAATATTTTAGCTTTCAACAAATAAAATTTACTTCTATAGTAGATGCTTCTTTGGGTATAGTTGACATATTTCTAAGATTTTGCACTATTGTTTCTGTGAATTTTTTATTTTTTGAAAAAATCGTAGAAAACCGGTTTACTGTTGACCACATGATTACTCTTTATACCTAACTCCAGCTCATATTAAAGTCATCTAGATGATTATCTTATTATCTTTGAAAATGTCTTCATCTTTAGATATATTTGGTGATTTAAAAAATCAGAATAAATAAAAAAGAAAAATTAAAACTAATCCTAAAGGATTAAGGAAATTGAAATTAAAACGAAAATTTTGTTTCTTATGCTCTATTTTATTCAGTCGAGCGTTGAAAGATACATAATAATGATCGATACAAATTTAGCATTGATCAATATTCTCTGATTAAATCTAATTGGTAAAGGTTGCAAACTTATGATCTGCAAATCTATTAGCCTTATAAAACACTATTTAAGAATATGCATATGAAAAATTTATAAAAAATGACACTTCTCTACTAAAATAAAAATAAAATGTATAAAAACTAACTAGATTCTTTCCAATGAAGATCTATATATGTCTCAAATTAGAAATGAAATTATCAAAGTCAGTTATGTATCTCTCTACAAACTTAAAAATAATAAATAAAAAATAAACTTTTCTTACTTATAGAGAGAACTGATATATTTTTATACTCTTTAAACAAATTTGTACCTTTATGTCTTTCATGATATACTATAAAAAAATGTAAAACATTAAATGATTACTGTTATAAATTGACTACATTTTAGCAATGAAAAGTTTAAAAAATTTTTGAAGTTAAGAGACACATTAAAAATTGATGTCTCTTTTGTTAAAAATAATGGCTCTTAATTTTTAAGAGACAAGTTTGAAGAACAGATCTTTTCATAAGGTATACTTAAAGTAAGTGAAATGAGTGAATTATAAATGAACACGAAGACTGCTTATCATGAATTTTGAGATTTTTCTTGTGATTTTGAATATTCTTCTAATAAATGTTTTTTATATTTTGTTTGATCATTCCAAAGTTCTGCTGCCTGAGCATTTAGAGGACTGTCATTGTTGGGTTCTAAAATCATAGTTTACCATATTTTAAGCATATATGTATATATGTATATATGTATATAATTGTAATAATAAATTTAATCAAAAATACTAAATAAACTAAATTAATAGATTCCTTTTAAAATGAAAATTTATGTATAAAATTGTTAAGAATTCAGTCAGCTTTTGAAAACTGTAGATGTAAAACTAAATATCATGTTTTAAATACATAAATATCCACTTAGAAAGAATTAGGGTTCTTACATAAATTTATATAAATTTTTCTTTTTGTTAATTAGTATTATTTACACATTATGAATAAAATATTAATTCTTACCTCCAAGTAGCGACTGAATAGATAGCAGAATGGTGCGAACATCATAAAGAGCACTCCACTTATCTTTAAGAATGTCCAAACAAATATTACCGGCGTTGTCCACATTTGGATGGAAACATGGAGTTACAAAACGTACAACCGGTGCACTGTAAGGGTAACTATGTGGAAACTCCAGAGTCAACTTGTACGTCAGTCCAGCATAAACCTGAAAAATGTACTTATTAGACTCCCTGCAGGGTTATTACTCGTACTAATAATTAAGTATATGCATTGAGTATTACTGTGTCACTGGGTCCACTAATGGTTCCAACCCATTTGAATAAATTTTCTCCTTCTGGGAATGCAGACACAGCTTTCTCAGTACTCATCATCAACACCATAAGCTCCTTTTGTAAGCTGCGAAAACATCAAAAGGAATCTTTGCTTAGTTTACAAAGCGATAGGTTATGTCATCTAAATTGAGTTCAGAATCATAGATAAAAATGTATCGCTATTAAAATCATTACAAAAAACGGAAGAGGATTGTAAATAAAGAGTTACGGCATTAAAACTATCGAAAGGGTAGGGAAAGTGAAAAGCGAGGAATGGCATACTAGCGACCCTCGAATGCATCATACCGTTTGCTCACTGCGTGATTATCTTTGGGCATGCTTTGCTTTTCCTCACGGCCTTTGCTCTGCGCTCCTTGTGATGAGTAGTAAGGATTGATGTTTTGTGCCATCGTCGCAGTCCGATTTAAAGTATTATTTAGTCAAAAAGTCGCTTCCCGAAGGTCAGATCGTTCGATGTACACTCCTTCACAGAGAACTTCGTCTAGGGCTACAACACATAACAGTCACTGGGGGGGTTTCGGAAATTTGAATGCTCCTCGATCTACTGCTCGTTCGGAAAACATTTGAGCGCTCGACGCGTCAACAGCTGTTTACGTTTGACGCCATTGGTGCGCGCTTGCGCATAGGTCGCGTTCGAAGATTATGTTATGATAATAATTCACATGTTTTCTAAATCGAATTCTGTCTGTTTGGCATTTTCACAAAGGCTGCTTGTATTTACTTTAAATCAGCTATTCTAGGTCTCGAGAGTGCAAAATAAGAAATCAAATCTTTCATCGATTCTTTGTTCCAAAAGAATCGATTTTTCAGACTTGTTCAAAGATTGGGTCTTATGTATTGTAAACGTGTAATAGGTATGCTCAATGTAATAGCGTCTATTCTCTATCTATAGATAAAAGATAAATGTGGTAGATTTAAGCTGACTTAAATGTTTACTACGTCTTTTGAATTTTTCCAGGATTCCTTCTGACTAATCTGTTAAATATTTTACTATATTTAAACCGCCGTTTTATATACCTCTGATAAGAAACCCTGGCTCGAGATTTAAAATAACTACGATATAAATAATGATACACATATATTTGAAATAACTTCTTATACATCTCTATATTATTAACACTATTATTTATTATAGTAATTAGCCATATATTTTATTGGAAGATTAATTTTAATATTGTAACTTTTGCATCTCACATCTCCTTAAATAAATTCTATATTATTTATTAATGTAAGCAAATTCAACAACGGAAAAATATTTGAAACAAATAAACAATAAAATTAATGCAACGAACATTCTTAAAATTATTGAAAAATGATTTTTTGCAAATGAATACTTCTAAATTCTAATTTCCCGCTGATTGATGTATAACGAGTTTTGCGCATGCGGCACAAACTATCCACTCGCGTAAACAGAGAGAGTGCATCCTATAGTTGCTATATATATACACCCGAGGCGAGAGAGGATAATATCGGCTGCGCGTCGAGAGAAGCCTGCGACGAAATTGACCCATCGGATATCAATAAAGACGCGTGTCGACGAAACCAGGAAAGCAGGAAGGCGTTGCGGCAATGTAGCAGCAGCAGTGGGCCTGGAAAATCGAATCGCGCTGACAGTTCGCTTTTTCTCTCCGCGCGATAAGGTAGAGAGCGACTCGCGGTGTAGCATTATCATTATCATGTCCTGACGAAGAGCTTCGACCAGGAAGATTAGGATAAGACAGGATGGCTGGAGTCCAAGGGACCCCCGAGTCCGAGGCTGGGAGCTTTGAGTGCTTTCAGAATTATACTGCTCCAGAAGTCTTCATTCAGGGTCTTGCAGGCATCGTCGACCAACAGGATGTCGAGTCAATGATTCGCGCCCAGAAGCAGATGTAAGTTGTTTTGATTTGATGCGTTGATAACTTGATTGTTTTATTGCAGTTCAGGCGATTATCAATACTGATTATTTCATGCCAAAATATATTTACAAATTCGTAACTGTATACACAGTAACTTTAAATTTTTTAGAGTTTCAAAGAATAGTTAAATTATAAATCTTGTTAATAACAATAAATTTGCAATTATGTTTCCAAGAAAAAACGTGATAAAAAGAAAATTAATGACAGAGTGAAGATATTAAAAATATTGATTTTATGAACAATAACAATTTTTACAGGTTGCAAAGGTTTGAGAAGACTAATGAGATGTTAACAAACTGCAATCAGTTATCTGTAAATCGACTAAAGACTGCTGGTAGTGAATTCAAGAAGCACACAGCTGTCTTAGTAGAAATGAAAAAAGACTTGGATTATATTTTTAAGAAAGTAAGAATTATAAAAACTAAACTAAGCCAACAATATCCACAAGCTTATAATGGTAACAAAAATTATAATCCTTTAAAATAAAATTCTTCTATATCTTTTATTAAGTTTGTACGTTTTGTATTACAGAAGCAGTAAGAAGTAGCTTAGCGGAAGAAGTAATCGTCGATGAAATAGAGCAAGGCCCAAAACCTTTAGAACCAGAAGTCTTACCCCAACCACCTGTTAATAATGCAGAAAATGATCCTGATTCCGATGGTAATAAATAGCATATTAAATCATATCAGTCTACTAGCCTTAAGAATTCTTGTGATATAGAGATAATGTCAAAAACTATTTTTTCTTCTAGAACTAATTTACTTTTTTTAAATCTTTTTATAATCTAGTATTTTAAAAAATTCATTGAATAGTTACGACTGTTAAGATTTGAATGTTATAAAAAAGGTAGATTACTGCGCAATACAATTAAACTTCTTGCGCAAATCTATTTTATTACCAAAAATGGTGCTACAATGCTTTTTACAAATTTATCAAACACGCTCACTTTGTTAATTTATTGCTAATAATGAAATGTGTATTTTAAAAAGTTTTCATTTTTTTTGAAAACTAATTGAACTATATATGTTTACTGTTAAAAATATAACTTATTCTTCTTCATATTCTAATGTGTGGTTTCATTTTCCTTGGTTTCTTTCATAATTTAAAAATAATTAACGATTATTTTATATTTGGTCACTCTGCAGTGCCGATTGAGGAGTTTCAATTTGCTAAACTACGTGAAAGGCGAGTGAAAAGAAAAGATAGTTCTTCAAGTGACAGCGATAACGGCGATATCAAGCAAGACTCATCATTGTGCTCCTCTGATACTAGTTAATTTATGTAAAATTGTTTTTGAAAAAGATGTATGTTTAAATTATTTTACTGCAATCAGCAGATAATTGTACATATAACTTATTTAAGTACATATGGTGGACGAAATAAAATAATTTATACTTTAAAATAATCAAAATTTAAAATAATTATGTATTAATTCTAAAACGAATATTTTATATTTTTTTATAACAATTTTTGATTTTTATTTATTCTATAAAAAAGTAGAAAATATTTAAACTCGTACATGGAAATTGACGTTTATACTTACAAATCTTTTTCAGAACTTGAACGACTTTTTGAAATACTTTCTCTTCTTTTACAAATGCACAGTTTTTCCAAACCAAAAATTTTTACTGTTTGCTATAAATGTACGTGCATAAAAAATATTTTTCATGTACATATCTGTCCACAACAAATTTCTTTTCAGAGGAATGTAAATATAATTTAATTATAGGCAATAGTTAAATTAATCTTTTATACATGCGTGCATGTTAATAATTACGAAAATGTTGGTCTTCAATATTTTTTTTACTTTCAATCATATGTCGCATTTTGGTTATTTCTACTGTTGCATCTAAAACTAAACAATTGAGTATATAAAAATTTATCACGCGAATTTAAATCTTATGTTTTCTCTACCTCCCTTCATAAAAATAATTCAAAATTATAGTGTTATTTGACATTGTAACATTTTGGTACAAAAACATTTTCCACTAATTTGGTCGTCAATTTTCTTTCTAATGGAGATCTCATGATTTGCAATCACAGTTTCAATTGAATTTCTGATTTCATTTCAATATATAATTAAATTTAAATTGGATACATTACGATAATGTTAACAATAATTTTAAGTGCATTTATAATTTACTTAGAACTTACTACTAATACTGCATTACAAATCTATTAAAATTTTACATTTTTTTATAAAAAAGAGTTTTTTTTAAGAATGCTTCAAATCTCATACTTGTTTAACAAGTTGCATATCATAGTTCTGTTATTTCATCTTTTAAATGTTAAAGTTTAGTCAAAATATAATGATTACTACCATATATTTGGAACAAGTTATACGTATTCTTGTAGGCGTGAAAAGAGAAACGGTCATAATATTATAATGTGTGGAGCTCGAAAGAGTTGAAAACAGATAAGTAAATAAAGGTAGACGTGTACACTTTCGTATATTGGCTATCCATAAAAAAGCTTGATGAATTGCCGGTGATGAAAATTTTAAATCGTGCGATGTGTTAATAATTTTATTACGCAAATTTAAACTGTCTTGCCTGTAGTTATGCAAATTTATCAACTTTTCTACCTCGAAATAGTGTATTGTAGCAATATAAATGCTGCAGGTAAGAGAAACTTCTCTAGTACTCATTCGAACGTAGATTAGGATAAATATTAGTTTATTAGGATGAATTTAAAGTCATATGAGTATGAACCAATAAATTTAGGAAATAATGGTATGCACAATCTTTTCATTGAAATACGATAACTTTTTGGTGTTTTTCCTCTGTTTAACAAATAAATTTGCTCTAATTTCTCTACCGTACCAAATGACTAATTTTTCTACTAACTTAATAATTTCTATTTTTAAACTTATTAAACTACTTTAAATAATATATATATGTAATACTTACTAGCAGACTTCAATAGACTCAAATAACGCAACAAAAGAAACCATTATTTAATCTCAAAAATTCCTTAAATAATCGCTACAAATTGGTACGCAGCAGGGTCGCGTGAGTGGTAACTGTTCTCTCTTATACGCCTTTTAATCGCATCACGTATTTTTCACATTAGGTAAGTCCTTTCAAAGATCCTTTATTAATAAGCTTGTTTTTTCATGCGCCTTTTCAATCCCCATCGAAACAAGCAAAATGTTCGTTCTTAATTAATTTACGCTTTCTAAATTACCCGCAAAAATACCGCAATTTAAAAATAAAATCCTGCAAAATCTCCATCCTCGTCTCAAAAATCCAGCCTAGAAAAAGGCTAACGAGCAATCCTTCCTCCTAATTCGCCGAGGCCACCGGCGAACGGTAAGCAGCAGCAAAGTTTACACGCTCGCGCACGTATATATATATGGATTTCCGTCCATAAAGAAGGAAGGCGAAAAAAAGGACGTGTAGTAGTAGTCGCTTTGCTTGCACATGTGCGCACCGCTCCGCGTACTTTGCCAGCTGCGTCTCAGCTGTTTGCTCTCTCTCTCTCTCCTCCTCCTCCTCTCTGCTCCGACAGTCCGATATGTGTCCCCGCAGCTTTTCTGGATGCGCGCAGCCTGCGAGCGAGGAAGTAAAAGCGCGCCAGCAGTCGCGCGGATCTGCGTCTTCTAATTCCGCTTTTGCTTTAATAATACCCCTTGCCAAGATGCGCGGCCAGAGGTTATTAAGAGCCTACCGCGCCGCTCTCTCTCTCTCTCTCTCCCCGGAGTTTCTCCCTTTCTGACGGTTATGCGCTGCCGGTGGCTTTCTTCGGGTATCGGGGGGACTTTAATTTAGTGAGAGCCGGCTGACTTAATCGAGGGATGATTGAATTAATCAATGATGACGAATGTGTTGTGGGTTTGGAAAGAAGCTACAAATAATTGAAATCAAAGAATGAATCAAGTTTAAGTTTAAAAAGAGCAGGAACATTTGGTTCCATTTTTTTTTACCATATGAGCCATTAGATTTTACGTAATAGAATTAACTAGCTTTCAAATCAAATTGTTCCTTAATTATAAATTATGATTTATTCAATTCTACAGGACTTTACATTAGTTTCTTACAAGACGCCAAATCTTTTCTTTGCAGGCGATTCCCGTGGATTCTGATATATTGGAAAATGAAACTATACTTGAATAAATTGGTGGCATTATTCTAGAATTGCCCGCAAAGAAGAAGTAGCTTTTTAACTATCTTTAGATAACAATAACACGCACTCCTGTTTATTTAAATTTTAAGCATGAGTTTTATGAACAAGGCTCTTTTCATGCTTAATCTTTATGGATTATTAATATCGCTGTTTTTGTCAGTGATTTAAATTATTGCATATAATTACACTTTTTTATGTTATTTATCGAATTTTTCAATACAATTTTAAATTACACTAAAGTTTTTAATTAGCGCAAATACTTGTATAAATTTTTTACATATTAAATTTATACAATTTGCAACTTTTTGCTTTTATGTAATAACGCTTACTGATACAGTATTATGCACTCAAATTAATCTTTTATAGTATTTTTTCCATTAGTCTAATTCTGTCAAATCAGCGTAGTATTTAAGTATAAGCATTTATTGCAATAGTGGTAGTAATTATGCAAGGATATTGATAACAAAAATCAGAATTATTAAAAAAAGGTATAATAAAATTCCTCACAAAACGCGTACCTCCCGCGGTTATTATATAATATAGCAATTTTTGTTGAATATATATGAAAAAATTTATTCCAACATTTTTCTCAATATACTTCCAAAAATTTAGCGAATTTATTACCCCTGAATTTACATAGCTAAACTGCAATAAAGCAGGAAAACCGATACACTTTATCCAACAGCGGCTTTTGCCCCTCCCTCCCGAGCCTGTAAATTTTCATTAAAGCGCCGTTTTTTTTAAAACAAAGCTCTAACAGAGCGCCTTTCCTTCGAATCGGTCAATTCGAATTAATTAACAGGAATAGCGTCACATTACGCGCTCTTCCGAGCATCTTTCCGAACGACTCGTGACTTTTATCAGACGGTGAATCTGCCTTACAGTTAGTGTCCTTGGTTCAATTTCAAAGCGCGCGCTTACAATGCACAATCGAGCCAGATGTCAAAAGTTGAAGAAGGAAAAAAGCTCGATGCCTCGTCGAGTGATCCACGGCGATCGCGATCCCTCGTCGTAAAACATTCCGCAATGAAAAACCTGGCTGTTCTCTCTCCCCGGCTTATCTCGGCGCGCGCAACACTCCGAGCGGAGTGCCTCGGAGACACGCGTCGATTGACGCTTGACTTTGCGTTCGCACACCGAGCTTTCGCGCGCCCCAGACATGCTCGCGGAGCTGCAGAACTTCGGCAGGAACCGACCACTCTGGACTGTTGGTGAGAGAGAGAGACTGTGTGTGCCGACGGGATTGGTTATTGGCTTCTTGGCTGATGGATGCGATTATTTTAATTTTGGTCTGTTCATTGTTTGTTTCGTAGAAGAGAATGGGAAGCACCAGAATCCGGCTGATTACGAAAAGGCCATAGAAACGACAGGTACGGTTTTTCGCTTTTTCCTGGACTGCAAATAAGTTTTACGGAATTTTTTCGGAGGGTGTCTTAATCAGATGAGAGTCTTCAGCCAAAGATTCGCTTTTCTCTGCTTATTTACAGAGTATTTTCAAATGAATTTTGACTTTTAAATTAATCTAATAGATAATAATATTATTTCTATATATATATATATATATATATACATATATAATTCATTTGAACAGTTTTACGATCGAAACGAAAACAGTAACTTTATAAAAACTAAATTTGAGAAACGTTTATAAAAAAATTTTTATGTGTAAAAATGATAAACGTATCTTTTTACATTTAGGCTACGGACTCTTTAATATTTTAATGCTTCTGGCGGTCTTACCTGTCGGATGGACTTGCGTTCTTGACACCACCGTAACAGCTTTTGTCTTACAGTCGACAGAATGCGATTTCGAACTGACACTGTTCCGAAGAGGAATTGCAGTAGGCATTGTGTACATAGGTTCTACCCACTTTTAATAAGAGTAATTTAATTACCTCTTACAGTCTCATGAAACTGAAGGTGCCCCCTTTTGATCTACAGGAATGATAATCGCTGGGCCTCTTTGGGACTTCATTTTTCAAGATTGCGTCGTTGGCTCTTTAGGAAAAAGAAACGTAATGATAATCGGACTTATCCTTGATTCCATCTGTAACGTTTTCTGGGCCCACGTCACTTCGTTTTACACGTTCATTCTCTGCAAATTTATCAATGGAATATTGTAAGTGTATGCGACAAGGCCTCCTTTGTGTGCATTTTTGTTATAGCCGCTGATGAGTGTTTATTGCAGAATCGCTGGTCCATTATCAGTGCTCATGCCTTATCTCTCTGAATTTCATGCGCCTACATATCAGTCTACGTTTGCCAAGTGGGCAGGTCTACTTTTTGCGATTTCCAATATCTTTCCTCCAGGTACGTTTTTCGGCATAAATAGCGCAAGTCAATCAATGTACCGAAAATTCAAAGCAATCGAAAGCAGATCAAATGAAATTTATGGAACAAGAAAATTTATGACGAAGAAAATAGTAATTTAACGTTTGTGAATTTCTGAAAATAGTGTTTAAAACTTTTAAGATAGTTGTTTCAATGACGTGTGAAAAATTATAATGTTAGTTTTACAAGTTTTTTTCCTCCTAGTATTCTAATCAAGGTAAAGACTTAATTGTATGCCCGAGAAAAATTGCAATTTAAATATATTTATATTGATCGAGAAAATCCTTATTGAATTGAAATGAAAAATAAGTAATTATTTATTCTATTAATCTGATATATTTACCGATAGATTAAAATAATCTTTTAATGCAATTTCCATTCATTTTTCAACCAAAATTATTCACACAAAAAATGAAACGTCTACTTTTATCCTTTAGCATTGGCATCTGTACTTATATTGCACACTTCTTGGATGAATTTCACAATTTTCGACCAATTTTACGCCACGTGGCGAGTCTACGTGGTAATTTGTACGATACCGCCAGTCTTAGGAGTTTTCACAGTATGCTTCATGCCAAAAAGCCCAAAGTTTCTTTTGACTCAGGGACGGAGTCAGGAAGCTTTGCGAGTACTAAAAATTATGTACAGTATGAACAACTTTGAATCGTCAGATAGTTTTAAGGTAACGCAGATATTTTCAGACATTTGCTTGCAGTCTGAGAAAATATTCTTTGAGAATACTTAAAGATTACTTTAAGAATTCTGATTGCAAAAAATATGATCTGAAAGAGTTCTTTATGACATCTCCAATTTCCGCTTCTAAAAGTATTCACAAAGAATTCTAATAACTTGACGTAACAATTTAAAATTTTTAAAAAGTAATCACAGAGTGTTCAAGAACTCATTTTCTTGTCTAACAAATCCTTCAAAGTTTTATGAGTTATTTCTAACTGAAATTTTGTTACTTCGCTTACTTCTAATGATAATTGATAGTTATCACGAATTTTGTCTAATCGTGTACCCCTCATAAATTATTTGTACATTTTGTCAGGGGACGATGCTGCCAAAAAAGTACGAGAAACATCTTGATTAAATACTAAAATCAGATTTAAAAGAAATAAAATAAAATAAAA
>JAWWEM010000044.1:3867841-3882096 GCA_035582935.1 Ormyrus thymus | reverse complement strand
TTTTTTTTTGTGTGGTTGTGTTATTGGAGTTTTTGAATTGACGATGGTTTTTTCTCAGTGTAATTAAATATTTTGAACGTAGCAATGTTTTATTTTTACATAAAGATATTCTACGATCTTTGATTGACTGGCTTTATTAAATGAAACTGTACTCGCTTTTTCTATTTAATCAACTATTAAATTGTCGGAAATTTAATATTTTCGTACCGCTTTTTATGTGCTTTGTAATCGTATAATAAAGCTCAATAAAAATTGTTTGAAATAAAAACAACCTTATTGTTTGAACAAATATTTGTTTACTGAAAAAAAAGCTTTCAACAAATCGTATAAAAAAATAATGTTTAATACAAGAGCAAAGGTGCATATTATAACAGGTCTTTAGAACAACTCGAAAAATTACTATCACAAAGCTTCCTCTAGGAGGAAGCAAAAAAAAATGTTCAACCAAAACTCGTCAACGATCAATCCGCCGAAAGCTAAAACTATTAAACCCCAACAGGTGCAACCAAGCCGAAGTGAAAACCCAAAGCCAACGAAGCGGTCCCTCGGAGGAAAATGGAGAAAAGGGCGTCAATCATCGGCGGCGAGGAGGGCAGAGCAGCGGTCCGCGGCAGAGCGCGCCGCGAGCATCCAGGAGCCCGCAGCCGCCTCGCGGTTTCTGTTAAACCCCGGAGCCAGGCTCTCTCCTCGGAGAGAGCGCGCGCGCGTATACGGACGAGGGTGGTAACGAGGCAGCGGCGGCGAACGGCGCTACTCAGTCGGCCGCCGGCAGCCGCGCGAGCCTCATCGCGAGCGCTGCGCACTCTGAGCCTCTCTGCTCTCTCTCTCTCCCTCTCTCTCGCTTCTTACAGCTCCCTCTCTCTCTCTCTCCACGACTCTGTCTCCTCGCTGTGGCGGGTCGCAGGTGTGTGCGCACCTGTGTACGCACGATTGTTACATACCTTATTTTAGAGATCGTATGGCCGGTGTGCTTTTCTCCTTTTTCGGCGCGAGCTCTATGGTACTGGCTCTGATATGAGGGCTTTCAGTTCGTTTTGTGCAGAGACTGCCGGAGTTCTCGGCGAACGACGTGATTGTCAAGCGGCCGTGGATTGCTGAGCTCGCGCGGCTTTTAGGGGTAAGTTGGTTTTGTTTTGAAATTTGTCAGTGCACGCTTTTAGGTTTGAATTTTGATCTTTGTTGTAGAACATTTCTGTTTTTTTTTTAGACTTTATTAGAGTGTTATGAATCTATCTAAATTTTATTTCAACGGAGATCCATGCCTTTACTTAAACCTTTCGTTTACGGTGACTTCCAAGCGCAAAAAGTAAAGAATTAACGTGCCACTGTTTACCTTCGTTGAAAAGTAAAAAATCCGAGGCCCCCTTAAAATTCGAATCGTCCAAAAGCGGAGCTCCTCAAATTTCGGGCAAATCAGCGCTAATAAATCCGATTGTCCGCCGCCTCCGGGCTGCAGCCTAATCCCGGGAGCTTGCGCACATGCTCGTCGCGGACTTTCAAAGTCCGCCTCTCGCACAGTCGGGACGAGTCGCCTCGGAGGGGCTTATCGCCGTCTCTCGGGAGAGCGCGGCGAAAGGGTGTCCGAGCGTTCGGGGACCGAAAAACTGCCTGCCGAAGTCAACAAAGCGCTCGGGCGAGCTGCGGCCAAGGCTGGAACGGGGACCCGTCACGGTCTTCCGAGTCGCTTTTCGAAAGCCCGGCTGCCGATGCCGAGCAGCACGGCTCGCGGGGAAGATTTATTCTGTATGGTATAGGTCTACAGGGTCGAGGGGTAATGCTGCTTGTGCTGCTTGGCAAATGTGTGCGCGAGTAATTAAATGGGCGGCTAAAGAGCCAGGTATTGAAGTGTCGCGGATCATTTGCTTTGATCTCTCTTACTTTATTGAAGGATAGCTTTACTTTGCTTGATTAAAAGAGTTCTAAAGCTTTTCGGGATCATTTCTTCGAAAGTTTGTTTTTTTGAGAAATTAATTTACGCATTTTATTAAATTAATAAAAACCTTATAAAAAATAATCGCAGAAGATAAAGGGTTAAAAATTAAAAGCAAAAACCTCTCCCCGCCTCGCCGAAACCCCCAGCGATGCTGAATAACTCCAAAGAGCACCCCCGCGCGAGGCCTTTAAAAAAAGCCCAGCTGAGAAAGAGCAGCTGAAAAAAGCGGCTGGCCGCGTCGGCTCGCGGCGATAATAGCGGCGCCGCGGGAGAAACGCGGCCGCGCATCGACTGCGTCGCCGTACTCCATTTATTCAAACGAGCCGAGAGAGAGAGAGAGAGGCCCGCTGGATTAACGCGGCTCCTTCTCTCTCTCCTCGTTTCTGGCGTTTCGCTCTCCCCGGCGATGTTCCGCGGAGGGGGCTTAATTATCGAAAAGTATCGGCGCGGCTTCCTTTCGCGCGAAATAATTACGCGGCCCAGCTCGACTCGAGCTGCTTTATTTGCTTCGGCGCGAATTGATTTTTGCCGAGGCTAATGCCTTCCGGTAGCTGGAGGAAAGTATAGCCGCGACAATTGACGCAGCCGATAATCGATACGTTTAATTAATTTTTTTATAATTGTTATAACAATTTTTCGACGGATGCTTGCAGCGCCAAGTGTACGAGAGCAACAAGTTCCGCGTTAATTCGGTTCAAATCGAGGGAAAAGTATCATTTTTAATTGAAATAATACAATAAAACCGTCGAAGGCTTTCGACAGCAAAGGACTGCAGAGCAATAAAAATCGCGTCGAGACAAAGCAATCAAATACCCAGCAATCACGCTCTTCTACCCGTCAGCGGTCGCCCTTTCACCTTTTCCTTTTGCGCGCGCGCGCGCGGAGCACCGGCAGGCTCGTTCATCGCTGTCTTTATAAACGGCGCGCGGCTCGTCAATGCTCGGGCCTCGGCGGGAGCGCGGATCGAGCGAAATCGAGCCCCGGCGATCGACACATCCGTCGAAAAAGCGTAGCGCGAACAAAGCGAAAGACACGACACCCGCTTCTGCCCTCGGTCGCGCGGCAGGGCCCGTCATTCCCTTCGAAAGTGCATGCAGGCGAAAAAAAGAGAGAGCGCGCACGCGAAGCTGCATCGGCGTCGCGGCATCGAGGGCCAAGAGACCCGCAGAGGCCGCCCCGCCGCTCCCGCTTTTTGATGAATGAAAGCACACACGAGCGCGGCGTGTGCCCGATTTCGGCGCCGGATTTTCTCCTCCTCCTCCTGTCTTTCTCCGCCGCCGCCGCCGCCGCCGTCGCTGCTAGCTTTTAGTATGTGCGCGTGTTATACCGAAGTATTATATCGATTAACTGTTGGCAGCAGAAGAGAGGCAGCGGAAAGCTTGTCGAGAGCGAGCGAGAGAGAGAGAGAGAGAGGCGGCGTGGCTTTGGCTTTCCTATATTATTAATCTTTCTCTCTCTCGCTCCGGCTTGCGAGCTTAGCTTTCCTCTCTCGCTCGCTAGCGGGCAAGAGAGGAGTTTCTCTCTGCAGCGAACGTATGCCGCGCGCTCGTGTACGTGTGTGTGTGTGTGTACGTAGGGAGAGAGAGAGAGAGAACCTGCCATATACGCGTCCGTCGACTCCAGTCAGGTGTTGCGGGCAGCTTTCGCGGTTCAAAGGGAATCAAGACTCGGGACACAGGGATTCGGAGCCCGGGGAGGAGGGGAGGTAGTTTGTCAGACGAACAAAGTTTTAGACGGACGTTTTTCAAGAAAATATCGCCCGGATTACGGCATTTCAAACTCGAGGCAAGAGAGCCGCCTTTTTGCTCGTATGGAAATAAATCCGCTTTAAGCGCCCGCGGTTTAATGCATCGAGGAAATTCGTCCTGAATTTAGCGAACCCTCCTGCTGTACTCCTTAGTTGCAAAAGGCTTTTCCGTCTGCTTATTTTTTTGGCCCTGTTTGCCCGGGCGATCAATTCGGCTCTATTTGCGCGGGAGTTTTTTTTTCCCCCTTTTTTTTTATCCCGCGGCCCAATTTTCGTGAAACATATCCATCTGAATCTTGTCCGTCTGACAAAGTGCCTCCCCTCCCCCAGGAGGATTCTATATTCCCCAACAGATGTTACCCGCAAGAATATGAGCACTTGCGTTTATACATGCGCGGGCTCAAGTGGGCAGGCGTGTTTATACACGCACTATAAATGCCCTTTTGTAGTTGCGTTTAAGCTCTGGCGCTCGTTGTTAAATTTTTATGCCGTTGTTAAACAAAATTCATTTGCCTAATCGTTTCCCCCCGGACTTTTAGTCGAAAGCAAATGACGCCGTCCCGTCAGTGTATTTCGTCCAGTACATCGCGAATTAAATTAGGGTGCGATAAAATTAACTCAACAATAAATCAATCCATCACCGTTCGAACTGCCCGTCGCGACCAAGCAAACAGCATTATAAACCGAATTAGAATTAGAAATGAAACGTTACGCCCGTATCGCGGCGTCGGCCGTCGCGAGCAAACCGAATTGCCCTCCCACCTCGTTTATCGGCGAGTCCGCAGCCAGCAGAATTGAGCGACCGGCTGAAAAAAAAGTGCAGAAAAGCGCTCGCAGAAAGACGGCGCCCGTAGGCGCAGCGAACGCTCCCGTGCGGGAGGACGAGTCACCTGGCTGTGTGCGCATAGGATACACAAGCGGGCGCTCGCGGGGACTCGCGCCGCGCGTCATCCGATTTCGCGCCGAAAACTACTCGCTTTTTAATCGCGCCCGCAGCCGCCGACTATTACGCGCGCCCAAGTGCAGCGGCCAGACGAGACAAAAAACTTTTAAAAATGACCCGAGCAGCGGAGACGAAGGCACGGGGCAGAGAGAGAGCCGAGGCTATTATGCACGCGAACGAGGCGGCCCTGCAGCGCAGCTCGCTCGACTGCCATCGCCGCATTGTTTTTGAAGTTTCGGAAAAATAGATTGGATCCGAGCCCTGGA
This sequence comes from Ormyrus thymus, assembly GCA_035582935.1. Classification (NCBI taxonomy): domain Eukaryota; kingdom Metazoa; phylum Arthropoda; class Insecta; order Hymenoptera; family Ormyridae; genus Ormyrus; species Ormyrus thymus. Next base: position 3,877,207 of record JAWWEM010000044.1, on the reverse strand, counting down.
GGAGACGCGAGAGCCTTAAAGCTTTCGCGAGCACGCCGCTCAGCCGCTCTTGATATTTCGCCGCGGGAGCACAGTTTCATATTTCGCGCGGGGCGCGTTAGATTGTTTATGGAAATTCGCTTTTGCAATTTTAATGGAATGTATAGGTGGACGGCTTCTATTAAATTCATAGAATGGGCCTTGTTTTTGCAGTGGCGGCGGAGCTTTAGTGATGCTCAATCGAGATTTAAATTCCGTTTTACAGAAGCAGCAAAAAGAGCAGAAAAAGAAAGCACGTGGCTTTTTGAGAATTTTAAAAACACATCTCTCCACGTACTTTCGAAATTGCAGGCCTCAATCCCGAAGAGCAAATAACTATGCCGCGCATCGACAGAACTAAATTCCAGCTCCGTCGAATCCGCGCGGCTTAAAAATCCGTCCGCGTTCCCAGCTAAAATAAACGGGCCGCCTCGCAGCCAATCGGGAAGTACAACGAGCTCGTCGATATAAAAAAAGGCAAAGAAAACAAGCCCCGAACAAGAGAGGCCCACAGTCCGCCGCGCCGAAGGGAAAACAGCTTAGATTGCGGCATGTGCGCGCACGTGCTCTATGCGGAAAAGGGGAGGGGCGGGGGGAGCTATCTTGGCTCGCTTATAAACATCTGCGGAATGCGCAGGTGGCACGACCGGGCGCACTCGCGCGTACACCCGCGCCGCGCTTAAAAGCACGAGCGGAAGAGATCCGGCGCGCGGCGCGTACAGCTGCGCGACACATAATAGCGTCCGCGCGCTTTCCCGGCAGCCGAGGCCGTCGTTCGCGCCTCTGACGGACCATCTGCGAGCGGCGCGCCGCGCACCTGCGAGCTTCCTTCGATATTGCGCCCCCCCCCCCTCCGTCCGCGGGGGAGGATTCGCGCGCGCGGTAAATCTGCTCGCACGGGCGCGGGGAGGGGCCGCGGAGTCGCGCGGACTTTAAATTTCTCCGAGGGAAATTTTCCGATCCGATTGCTTTGGCCGCCTAAGCGACCGGGAGCTTTTTCGAAGGGATTTACCTCCTGTCCTCGTGTTGAGCTTGCGGATTGCAGCTGCTGGGTCGGTGCTGCTTCTCGTTTTTTAGCGGCCTGGACCGCCTGCGCCGCTGATAAAGCTTTTTTACGGGGCAATAGAAGCGCTCGGGGGAGATGTTTTATTATGCATTATCGTCATTATTGCAGGGATACGTTTGATTAATAACTAGCGGATGATGATACTGATAAATCGAGAATATTCCCTAGTAGAAATCAAACCATTTTTAATGCCTTGAGATTAAATTTTAGCATTTATTGGCCAATTATGGAGTATCTCTTGGCCATTTATGAAAAACTGGCCAAAAAATGCTCTGAAAATGTTATCAATTTCTACCAGGGCTATTTTAAACGTAATTTGAAGGTTGGAGACATCAAGACTATTTAAAGAGTGCATTTACATACGTAAATGTAACTCGAAACTATTTTAACTTCCTCCTAAAGCTCAACTAATGAATAAACGGAAGTACGAAAGAGCAACGTCAGCGCAGAAAATCTGAAAATGAATTACCAATCCACGAAAAGCAATACTTTTCCCGCTCCCGAAATCGAAGCTAAATAATCGCATTTGAAAATCTTAGCTTACGGCAGAGCGGAACCGCAACCGCGGATTAACGGCAGTATAACCCCGGCCGCTTGAATCATCATCAATTCGGCTCGACCGGCTCGGGCTCGGCGGTCGCGGTCGAAGCACAAAGACCCAAAGGCGCACTCTGGCGGCCCGAGCGATTTTTCCTCGGGCGAGCGCGGCGCGCGGCGTGCGGTGCATCTGCTCTTGAAGCCGCGAGGTCCGATTGATTGACAGGGCCGCGAAACCGTCGAACGTATAACGGCGCGATTCATTGGCCAGACCGCCGTTTAAACAATTTCGCCTAGGTGCTTCGCGCGCAGCCGTCGCTCCTCTCCGGCGTATGGAAAAAGGCTCGACTGCGCGCGGCCGGGCGGGCGTGCGTGTGCGCGTGTGCGTGTGCGTGCGCGCGCCGGGAAAACGTCATTCGCAACGGATGGCGCGAACACTTGTGAAAACGGCTCGCGCGAAAAAAGCCGCGGCGGCTTTGGAATGTTGTGCGCGCGGATATAAATGGAAAGGAGGCCAGATTGTAAGATGTAGTTTTCGATTCGGCGGCTGGAATTTCATTTCGGCGTCATTGATTTCTTTTTTCCTTTTTTTTTCTTCTCTTTTTTAAATTGAACTTTGCCTCCGGGGAGACAATTCGATTGGAAAATAAATCTATTTAAATTGGACCTCCGGAAAGTTGCTTTAATAAATCGGAGCTTTACGCGACTTCGTAAAGTAATAGTTGTAAAAATAGAAATTTTATAACGCATAAAATATCGAGCCCGATTCATTTATGAATTGTACCCTGATTCTCTCGAGTTAAAAATTTAATGCGCGCAAGAAATTTTTATTTTTATTGAAGCTCATAAAATATTATTTGGTTTTTCAAACTGTTTTTTGACAGCTGCGCCGTGCATTATTCATAAAAAATGCATCGCCGCAAATAATTGTAAATTTAATCCAGTCGACTCGAGAGCACCTCTTCCCGAGGCCGAACGGCACTTTCTTTTATAGAAAATATAATACGAGCTCCAATTCGTTCGCCATTCAGTTTGAAAGATTATTTATGCAAATAGACGAAATCTGTGTACTCTCGAGAACATGTGCGGAGCGAGAACATGTGCGCCATTCATAATAATGGAATAAGTACTTTCGTCGGATCCAATGACTTACATGACGTGTACGCATATGGCGGACTAAAATTAGTTAGCTATTTGACAAGTATGAAGCAACTGCGTTGGAAGCCGCGAAAGCCTTTTCTTTATTTTTAAAATATAAGCTGTCGGCTCGTTAAGTTTGAACAAACCCTGCATAAACTTTGTTTGTCAATAAATTTTGGGAGATTATACATTGCGTCATATTTATATCGATCGACAATGCAGGTCCGCGCTTATGAACTGCCCCTGAAATTTCGGATTAATAACGAAAAGCGCCTTTACGCCGCGTAAATTTTAACGTTCTAATAAATAAAAGTGCCCTCGTAATCTAAATTGAACAAAGCGCGATTATACCCGCGGCACTTGAGCGCCGCGTAAAACCGCTCATTACCACGGCGAATAATTCGCCCGGGGGTATAAACATTGACACAATTACAGCTCTCATTACGGGCCGAAAACTGAAAGCGGGCAATAAAAGATCGTCCGAAAATAGCCGCGGCCGCGGGGGCCGATAAAAATTCAAAGTCGGCCCAGATCGCCCGCTCAAAAATGTCCCTCTCTCTCTCTCTCTCCCGCAATAATAGCCGCTCGTATCCGCGGCGCGCTTGTAAAAAGCACCTGCATTAGCCATCATCCCGCTCGGCGGCGGCGGCGACGAATCACCGGATAAAAGCCGGCGGCGGCGGCGGCGCATCGGCTGCGTGTGACATTTTTATAATGAAGCTCCCCGCGCTCTCCTCGGTCTCTTTCTCTCTCTCTCTCTCGCGGCCGCGCTTCTAAAACGCCCGGCGCAGACATCTGGCCCTCTGTTTCTCGCGGCGTTCTAATATTGGAAATTTCGCGGCCGCGCGTGTGCCATGTGCGGGACATATGTATAAACACCACCGCGAGCGTTTCGGCGGCGGCGGCTCCTTGGCCGGGAGCGCGGCCGGTGCAGCCACTCGCTTTGAGAGGGGCCATCGATGCGCCGGTCATTGTCGCGCCGCGGCGGCTTTGCGTACGCGTTATGTATCGAGCGGGCCTATTGTCTTCCTTTTTCTTTGCGCTCGGGTGTGCGAGAGGGAGAGCGGCGTCGAGCGCGGAAGAGTGCTCGGGGCGATAACAGCTGCCCGGAGACTTTTCGAGTAAGAAGGCTTGTGGGATTTCGCGTCGGGTCGTTTGCAAACGTCGGGCTTTTAATAGGATGTACTTTGCCGGTTTTGGTAAAAAATAATCATCGAAAAAGCAAACGAGTCAAAGTATTCCGTCACTCGAGGAGAGCGTTTCACTGACACCGAGTGCTGGAAAGGTTGACGGCGTTAATCAACCGTGAACCTCGGAGATTTACTTAAAGCACACAGTATCCACTTCGTTGAAGATGTTCTGTCGCGCCGTGCCTAGTTTGAATAATTTCACAATCTGTAGAATAGTTAGCACTCTACAGATTCTGCAGCCCATTTATATTCCCAAATTCGTCGGTGGAGCATTCATTATACTTCGTTCGATATTCGCGGCCAAGTTTTTGTCGGAAAATGCCCGTTCGGTGTAAAGCAGCTGAATAGCATTCGAACCGACTGTGTTTACGTGCACCGAAATATTTCTCGCTGTACACATTGACTCAGATGTATGTAATAATTATAACGACATGTGCGCCTCTACAGCCATTTGAACATTATTGTTGATTGCGCGCAATTTTGAATTACGAAAAAGCAGAATCCGTTCGGCTCGAGGCGGTAAACGTAATTTATTCACCGACAGCTCTCCAACGTTTCCCGATTGATTTTTATAAGCGCGAAACATTCCTCTTTCCTCGAAACTAAATTAAAACCTTTCCCATTTACGCGCCTCGCCTTTTTATTCTCCCGGTTTTCTTATAATTTCTCGAAAGACTCGCGCGGAAACGCAGGCAAGAATCGGGATTTCCCTTAATTAATGAGAAAGCCGTCAATGCGGCGCTCCCCCCGGGCGTAAAAATGCTAATAATTCGCTCTCGGCGCAACTGTGCACTCGGCCCTTTCCCTCAGGCTCTCGCCGGATGAAGACAGATCGGCGCGAAAAAGGAGGAAAAGCTCGGCAGCCCTCTCTCTCTCTCTCCCTCTCTCGGCAGGAAAGCTCCATCGATTGGCGCTCGTTCTCCCTCTCGCTCGGCGGGCAAGATGTTTTTCATCTCCTCGAATAGCAGTCGCTCTCGGCGCAGCAGCCGCCGGGATTTCGTAAGTCAGCGCGCGCGGCCACATCTGGATCCTGACAGCGTATAAGTATGTGCGTTCAGGCGCACATGGCACCCTGGCCTCCTCCTCCTCCTTCTCCTCCTGCCTCCTCTCGCTCTCTCTCCGAATGAGTCACGGACGATATTGCAATCTCCCCGCGGGGGGAGGGCAGCCGACGTACAGCTCTCTACGTGACTTTTGCATACGCGCGCGCGACTGTATTGGCAGCGGGAAGGGACGTCGCGCTCTCCAACTTTTCTAATTACCGGCCGCCCCGCGCTGCCGATCGAAATCCCTCCCCCGCCCGGGAGGGGCGCCGGGAAAAAACGAGCGCCGATCCGTGCAGCCTCGTGCGCTGCATGAGAAAGCGCCAAAGCTCCCTCTCTCTCTCTCGCAGCGCAGCGGTGATTTTTCCTCCAAGTGCACGGCTGCAGGCTGAGCCCAAGTCGTTTCCCACTGTTTACGGCTGCCGGGTAATTGCGTTTTACCCTTTTTTCTTTTGCGCTGCTCGTTTTATTCAAACGTTCGGAGCTTTTTCGGAGGTTTTTACTTTTCAATTTGAATCAATGCTCATTATCGCTCGACGGGAGTCGGGTTATTATCATAATTGGTCGGCAAGTTTTTAAAGATGCAAAGCGGCCTGATGTATAGCGCAGATGTTATTTTTGCTGATTAATCACTCGGCTTTAAAATAATTAATCGTGGAAAACTAATCAGCCTTCCGACACTTTTATAAATCGTTCAAGCTTTCATTGCAAACTGAAAGATTAAAAATGCATCTCAAAATAACTTAATGAATTCCACGACATACATTCTCCTGCAATTCAACTGCAAAATTATCCTTTTCATACCTCTCGTTCGGGGTCAAAAAGGTTAAGATGATAATAAAAAAAAAAAAAAGTTAAAGAAAACAGACGGCAGGCAGGCTGGCGCAGACAGCGGCTGCGACGCGCGCGGCGTAATTTCAGAGCGGCTGTTTGAGAAAAAGCTCCCGCGCGAAAGCTGCGGATTTCCCGCTGCGGCACGTATATCACTTTCGGAACGGCGGCGGCGGCGCGCTTGTTTACTTAACTAAGCGTCTTAACGAGTGACGGGGCTCGTTCATCTTTAGACCCGGAGAGGCCAGCTCGCGCGCGCCTCTCCCGACCCTCCTTTTTCCTCCTCCCGGCCTTATCTCGGCGTGTCCGAAAAAATTCTGGAATTTTAAATTGCTTGCTTTGGCGGGCGGCGGGAACACGTTCGGACGTAATGCGGCTGATTAAGAGGATCCTTTTTAAATAAGCTGCAATTTCCTGATAAGCCCAGTATTTTAAGGAAATAAAGTTATTGATGATTTTCACTAAATTGAAGCGTGCAAAAGTTTAATCGATCTTATTTTTTTCGAAAAATTGAATTTAAAAACGCGAATTCAGACAGAGTTTGTTTATTTCAGCGTCAAAGATATCGTATTGTTTGAATTCATATATATAAAGCGCGGTTAAATATGTTTTGTGTTTGTAATCCGATTACATCGAGCCTTTGATCACCACCGTACAATCTTTTTGTCATTTTAATCTGAACCGAAACCATATTATGCTCTCGACAAATATTAATTACTTATCAATTATTATTAATCGTTCCTTTTTTCGCGGGGGTCAATGGAACTTGATGTATTATTAAAAATTAGAACGTTGATTTCTTCTTAATTAACCTCGACGCAACGAAAGTTCCCTTTGAAAAGTCGAAAACAGCAATTTCGAAAAGGCCTCTTTCGCCGCCGAGTCAATTAAACCTTTTATTACACCGGAATTGAGAGCTTACCAGAATTTTTCGCGCGGCACTCGGCGAAACAATAAATGAAGGCCGGAAAGCTTTTGTATACACACCGGCGAGGACTCATCGCTCGCGAAACTGAAAAAACAGCCCTGTCCAAATAATAGTGGCGCGCGAGCGAGTCGCGCGCGCCCAAGAGCCACTTGCGTCAGCGAAAAAAATATCGCCGCGCGCCTCGGCAACAAATGGCCGCGAACGAAAGCCATCGATTTCGCTTTTTTCCTCTTTTTTTTTCGCGCGCCGCCGCGAGGAAACATCTGCGAGGAGTCGCCCCAGCCGCGATAGCTGCAAAGACGGCCTGCGCGCTCGTCTCCCCGGAGCGCGGAGAGCCGAATTTCGACGCCAGCGGCCACTTCTGCTTTATATCGCGCCGCGCCGGTGCGGACAAGCCGCGCGACGTTAAACAGCCCGCGAGCTGCGGCCGCCGCCGCCGCCGCCGCCGCTGCTGCTGCATTATAAACGTCGATGCGACTTTTGCCGGCGAATCGCGAATCGCTATTACTGTCGTCTGCTTAATGTTTAATGTCGCCGGTGTGCACAGACGCGACGCCGGGCTACGGGTTCTGTTGACTGTGGACGTAGAAATTTCTAATTTAATTTGGCTACCTCGTTTCGTGTATTTTTAGCAGTTTTTCCCAATGCGATGTAATATAATAAACGTTTTTTTTACTTCGTCATCAATCGCGTGATAACAGCTTTTGACATTAAAATAATGAATTAATTGCAAAGCGCAGTAGCGGTATAATCAATGGCCGCCCTCTAAAAGAAACGAGGGGCGCGGAGTATCGGCTACGAGCACGTAAAAATGTGGTGAGTAACGACTTTGGAGCTAAAGCTCGTCAACGGACGGTCCCCATTGTAAAAAGATCGTTGCGTCCAACCGCTGCTGCTCATTAACCTCGTCGGGGCGGCCGGCCGCGCTGAAAACTAATGGGGAAAATGCGGCGCTCTCTCTCTCTCTCTCACTCGTTAAAACGGCCATCGGTATGCAGAACGAGAGCTCAAAGGACGCGCGCCGCCGCCGCGTTATACGTGCCCCGCGACGAGCGCCGACGAAATGCGTGACGAGCCCCGCGCGAATCAATCAAATTCGAATCGCGGCCTCCCGCTGCCGCCAAGCTGGCGCCGATTTTTCTTCCGCGCCCCGCGCGGCCTGCCTAATCTTTCCCTCGTTCTTGCCGGACCCCGAGAGCCGGCGCGCGCGCGCTTTATTCCGCTTTTTCCCCCGAGCTGCATGCTCCTCCGTGCCTCGGTGCAGCGGAGCTCGCGCGCGGCTTTTAATCGCACTTTTATTCGTCGCTCGCGTTTGCTTGCTCGTTTTTCGGCTCGCTTGAATCCCATTAGCTTCGATATTCATTTCGAGACATTTGCATTTTAGAAGTTTTCATTACAACCCCAAAACGAACGGCAAATTTATCTTTTCAACAATTCACATTCATTAGCGAACATTCTCAAGCCTTAAAATGTTGAAGCACGCCAAGGAACTCGCTAACCGAGCCCCTCTACTTGCAGAGCCCAACCGATCGCCTCGCCCGTTCGGCACTGGCGCCGACGATGAAGGTGGAGGGCGGCGGAGTGGCGACGACGAGCGGCGCGGCCACGTCGGTCCTCCACAAGATCAAGGTCAAGGAGGAGGCGAAGGAGTGCCCGTCCCAGCAGCAGAGCGGCGGTCCGCCGTCGCCGTCGCCGCCGTCGCGGCTGGCGATCGGCGCCGTCGCCACCATCACGATAAGCAGCGGCTGCGGCGGCGGCGATCTCGCGGCGGCCGCCGCCGCCGCCGCCACGGTCGCCGCCGAGCCCGAGACCGACGACGCGCTGCCCGTCGATCTCGATCTCAAGAGCAGCAGGGCGAAGGGTGAGCGCGCGCGTCTCCTCGAGAGATTCCCCCCGCCGAGATGAGATACTGCGCACAACGAGGCGATTGTTCGCGGCGCCTGGCAGCGAAAGATATGGGAGGTTTTAAGACGTTGGGACATTGGGAGAGTCGAGAACGAGCGACGACGCGGAGTTTTCGAGCGCTTTCTTTGCCCGCATGATGACGGCGAATTACGAATTTAGCTCGAATGCGGGACCGACTGTTGAGCAATTAAGTCTCGTTTAATTCATTCATTATGTTTCGTTGATTTTCCATTTTATTACGCTAGCCAAGCTCGGAACGCTGCGAGCGTTAATTATCCGCAAAAGAAATTAGAACATTAACCCGGACAGCTACATTAATTACTCGATAAATTTAAACGCTACTCCCCTATCCAGGCTCGTTGGCGAGCCGAATAGCTGCGTCGAACTTCCCAAAACTGCAAAAATCGCCAATCCGCTCTCGACGCCGAGCCCTCCCAACGCCGCCGGCATCGGCTTGCAAATCTCCGGCGGATCCGGCGACATTTGCACATCGGGCCGGTCCCGCAGCTCGCGCCAGTCGACGGGGGACGGGGGAAAAGAAATAAAGCTCCGCTTGGCTCTTTCTCGAAAATTCGCTCTCGATCTGGAAGCCGGCGGCCGGCATGGGGGCGCCCGTATCGCGCGGCGCTCTTTTCCCCGCGAGCGCCCGAGTTCGAAATCGCGCGCGATCATATCTGGCCGGCGACGCGCCCGCCGAGCCCGCAGCCC
>JAWWEM010000044.1:3831910-3867741 GCA_035582935.1 Ormyrus thymus | reverse complement strand
TATAAACGCGCTACGTTTCCAACTTTTTGCGCGACCATTCATTTGAAAATTGTACAACTTTCTACGCCGTAACGATTATTGGAATACTAGAAAAATTGTAAGCTCGATAATAATGCCGAGTGCCCGTAATGACAGAACGCCGGCACCTCCTTAAAAACGTTGGGCGCCAAAAAATTTCTCTTTCCTTTCGTATAATTGCGAAAAGTAGCCTCTTAAAATGCCAAAAAAAAAAAAAAAAATACAAAGAATTAGAAAAATCCATCATCGAGCGCAGCGAATTCCCGAGGCCGACGTTAGCTGCGGGTCTCTCTCGCTCGTAAAAAGAGAAAAAAAAAACTGTCAATTTGAAAGTAACGAGAGGTTTTCCGCGCGCGTCAACTCACCTCCGCGGCCGCGGCCTTTCGAAAACACACATCCACGTCATTACAATACGGCCGAGCGCTCGGCGCTCGGCGATGATTGAGCCGGAGTACAGATTGCCTTTGACAATCGCGAATTATTATCGCGTGCCGTCATTGTTGCCGCGCGCGGCGCAGACGATAAATTTCGAGAGCTTTCCTTTTCGGGCCTTCCACCTTCCTCGCGCCGGAGCGAATGTGCGCCGGCGGATCGCGCGCGCGCGAAACCTTTCGCGTCCGTTCCTAATTATGAGATAATGGCTGGTAAGAGACAACGGGCCGCTGATTGCGCAAGCTCGCGACCGAGGGACTTATATTTTGCGCCGCTCTCGTGGCTGAGAGAGAGAGAGAGAGAATTTCGCGGTATTGAAATGCTGACTCGAGATGGAGATGTTTATTGACCGTAATGACGAGCGGCTAATCGTCTAGCTTGAAATATGTGAGCGGCGTTTTATGGGGGACGGAAAAAATTTATTGAAGAGCCGATGTTCGGCAACTCGAAATTGTTATTTACGAGCTACTAATGATTTGGAAACTCTGATGTGTACATCGTCAATTGGACTTTTATGGTCTAGCAACATTTTTTTATCACCTCTGCGGGCAAACAGTTTTCAAGAATTTTTTAAACGTAAATAATTAACCTACTTTTTAGATGTCGGATAATGTGCTTTGTTAATGAATCTAGATCACTAAACAGATTTTTTTGGAATTATAATATAATCAAATTAACATACAATACAATAATGTAAGCTAATAAATCTGGTTTACAAAAGCAAAATTAATTTTCTGCGATGTGTATCAACATTTTCCAAAGTAATCGAAGCGTTAAAAAAAAGAACGAACAAAAAGAGAGATTGAAAATTCGCATTCCATCTTGTTTAAAATTGATACGCGTACATGTGTGGCCTTACTTCAGAAGTAAAAGTTGACTAACACGTAATAAACAACAAACTCATTATTTAAAGAATTCCACACAGTTGAGTAATTTCGTTTTTATGTTCAATCGTTTGTAACTTGTTTTTATAAGTGGACACGCTTTTGTGCGTGCAATTTGTATACGCATTGTTAAATACAATTCCCTGATGATTAGTCGAAAGTTATTGCCGGTACGCTTAGAAACAGATCTGCATTTCCACGAGGAAAAATACGAGTAAAATTAAGAAGAGCTTCGGAGGCAAAAAAAAAATATGGGAATGCTTTTCCAGCTCTGAATTCTCATTTTGGAATATAATCACCGCGGGCAGATCGAAAATTTAAATACAGCCTCGCAAACCAGTTTTTAAGCAAAATATAGGCCTTAGAAATTGTTTAGTATGACGCAACCAGTCTGCACAATTGCGTGGATAATTCGATCCCGGGCGGCTAGTAACTTTTTTTCTTATCACCCCTCCCCCTCCCCGACCTCCGCCAACCCCCTCTAAACGAGCCATTAAATTCAATTCAAGCCGCTTTCCCCGCGCCTCCGAGCCATAAATCCCTCCAATTCGCGCAGGTGTGCCGAGCGAAAATTATTTCATACGGCAGCTTTTCCCCGAAGACAGAACATATTTATGGATCGCGTAAGGTGCGACGCGTGCGCGCAGTGGCGAAATCGAGCTCGCGGCCGCCGACACGTGTCGCTCCGTGCTTCCGATAGTTCGAGTCGGGCATCGGCGCGCGGGGCTCGCGAATAAAAGCCAGCCGAAACTTATGTAACCCCAGCCGTAGCTGCACTCTTACGCTTTACTTATCCGATAACCATTAATAACCGGCGCTCGAAAGTGGTCATACCTCTTTCGTGCAATTCAAATTATCCGTTACGGTGCGCTCGGCAATAGGTCACATTACGCCGCGGCGCAGACAAAGAGTAGAGCTGCGCGCGCCGCATCGAGCGGAGGTTACGATCTCGATTCTACGAGCGCGAAATCGCCGCTTCCACTTTTGAGAAAGCATTGTGCGCAGCCTCGATGCTTTTTGATAATCAGCGGTTGTGCGCCTCCGAGAGCGAGTCGAGCGCGGGGAAAGAGAAACTGGGCAGCGCTTGCCGAAATAGTTCTGCGGGAGCGAGGCGACTATTATCGCGGGTGAAAATTGGGAGAGTTGTAAAAGATCCTTTTTTTTCTCTTCGGCGCGCCGCTTTTACATCGGCCGAAATAACGCGCCTTTTACTTTCATTTTCCTGGTAAGATAATTTCTTCTTAAAGGCAGATTGATCCTTGAACGGCTGTAGTCGTTTTGCCGAAAGAGTATTAGCTTTCAAAGCACACAGGAGCAACAAAAATTTTGACTACATATTGTTGAACAGCATTATCCAGAAATCCATTTCTTACGCTGGCCACGTTTGAAAGCTGCATGTGTTCAAGTAGATTTTAAGGACGCTTATTTTCTTCATTACATAAGAAAACACACTGCCTATACATTGAAATTTATACCAATAATATTTCAGCTCGATTGTCTATTCCACATTGCAGTTACATAATGAAGAATTTGACTGGTGAAGCACAATCTCATGGGATATTGACTACTTTGTGCAATTTTTCAAGAAGAATATAACGTACAGTACAAGGGAAAAATGGATTTTTAGAAGTAGGCAGTAAATCCATTCTAATTGGCTTTTCACGAATCAAATGGCTGTATATCATACACCTACTACCGAATAAGGTGAGCACACCACACCTATTGAATGTTTTGAATGGATTTGTTTTCTTCTTGTGCGAGGGAAGCGTGAAATTTTCTGCAGTTTACAATCTTTTTCGCCTCGGAGAGAAAACTGCCGCGTTTATAAAGGTAACAAAAGCATTTTTCGAAGGAACGTTTTATGGAATGGTTGAACGTAGGTGTAAAGATTATTGCGGCAGGGTAATAAATTACTTTTTAAAGATTTATTTCACATAAAACTAGATTTTAATAATTTCCGACAAACTATGATGGAATCATTGCTGCTTTCTAATTTTGCAGAAACCGTCTTTAGAGATTACGGGACTTTCAATAAAAAATTTTCATTGAAATAACGCATAACAACTTGACATTGCTTGAATCTCGACCATTCTTATTCGTACAAATTACAAGTTCATGTAAATAAACAGGAAGAAAAGCAATAAAAGAAAATAATTAATACCATCTAACTATAAGACCGAGGAGCAAAAGCTGACTCGAGCAGCATCTCCACTTAGCCGGATGAAAGAGGCCATCTCCCAGAACTCCCCCACCGAGCTCACCCCCGAGCGCTTAGCCACGTCCCGTCCTAACCTTGAAGCCAAAGCCACGCTCGTCGGCGACTTACCGCTGGCCTCTAGGGCAGAGTGCTGACACCTGGAGGCGGCCGGTTCCTGCTCCCCTCGGCTGCGGCCCCGAGCTACTCCTTGAACTTCCACTCCTGTCGGCACATCGGGCAGAGGAGGCTCGTCTGCTGGGAGTTGAGCCACTTCATGATGCAGTGGATGTGGAAGCAATGCGAGCACTGTCCCCAGACTGCGAACGGACACGGCAAAAGGCGGACATGAGACTCGGGATTCGCTGCGCCGCGTGCACGCTGCCTGCCGCTGCTGCCGGCACTGCTGCGGGCTCCTCTCGGGCGCGCGCGCGCGCGCACCGCACAGGGGAGAGGCCAAAACAATCGCACGCCGCGGATCGATAATGCGCCGGAGCACCCCCGGCTCGAAGTCTTGGGGCACATTGCGCAGATGCGGGAGAGCGTCCATGTGCACCGGCAGCTGTCCGCTCCTCGAGAACGGCATCGATTTCGGACGCCGGTCGAGTAATCGCTCGGTTTTTCGACGGCGAAGGTAAAGTTTAGTCATTCGGCTTGCCGGGAAATGCATTCATGGGAGCTCGCGCGCGAGTTGGGAGGTAAAGAAACTGTTCGTCTTGTAATTGCTTCTTGAAATGTAGCTTATTGCTCGAGTGCCTTTGGCCGCGGTGCTTTTCTCGGTCACTTATCGATATTATCCGACTTTTCTAATTGCCAAATAGTTAATTGATAAAAGAATTTTGAATGGAAAGCAATTTAATGCGGTTTTATCTGCTCGATCCACTATTTCCTATTCTAAGCAAGGAAATACGGTTATTGTATTAAATTTATAGCAATCGCGTGCTGCCTTTTTTTCGAGATTCAAAAAAATATGTAATAAAAATATGTAATACAACTTTTGAAAGTATAATCTTGGGCAACACAGTAGGCTTAATTAACACCTTGTAAATTGGAAATCCTCTTTGCGGAAGCAGCGATAATTAAAGATGTATGTTTTACAATCTTATTTTTATTAAATTCACATTTCCTTTTTTTTTTTTTTTTAAATTACAAATGTATATTGAAAAATTATCTTTTTAATTAAATTAATATCTAGGTAAATGTAAATTAAAATCCATTAACTCGCTGAAATTGAGCAACAATTCTAGGAGCAATTCAAATAAAACAATAAACTCCGCGCGAAATTTGTACGATTTTGCAAATTATATTGCGGCCTTGCACAACGCCGCAATATTGTTTCCACGGTATTGTGAAAAAGTGCGCATTTAATTAACCGAGCAGAATAAAACCTCATCGCGTTCGACTCCCATTAAAATACCCGTCGATTTTCTCTCGGATTCGCTACTAATTAATAGATCTCGCGGCGCTTAACAAAATGGAAACCCCACAGAAAACACGCACAACTCGTTAACGGGAATTAATCACGGGAAAGTCAATCGCTCGTAATCGCGACTTTCTACCTCCGATACGAAAACACAAAAAAAAACTACTCGACGAATACATCGAGCGACGGATTAAAAGGTCCGACCGAAAGCTCCGCTGCTCAAACAAGCTCGAAAGGGCGTATAAGCGTGTGTAGATGACGGAGCAAAGGTCAGTGTCATACCTAAGGGGCAGTCGTCGCCGGGAATTTTGCAGTCCGGGCAGCTCGCGTCGAACGGCATGCGGCAAATGCCGCAGTTGTCGTCGTTCGCGATCCAGCGCCAGGTGGCGACGCCTCTCCAACCTGCGGTGCAGAAACGCAGAGCTTTTACTTTACCAACCAAGCTGGCGCGGGGATCTTTGTTTTTGTTGATGAAATACTTGGATGTTTAGGTGCACTGATGTAAGGGTCGCGTTGAATTTGCTGCGGTAAAATGAGATTGGAGCGACGACGTATTTGCATTTGATTTTAATTTTATTATTTTTTTTTTTATGTAAAATTAAATCTATGGTTTTTATTCCTAAGTAATTTATTCAATTATTCAAAGATAAAATAGAAATTAAAAGTAATTTATTGAAGCTTCTTGTAAGTGGTAGATTTAGAAACATTCATAAGTATGAAAGTGTCTTGCAGCAAATACGAAAACATAACCAAAAAAACTTTCAACATCGTTTCAAATTAAAACCAATAGAACTTTTAAATGTTATACAAATATAAAGTTTTTAATAAATATGTTTAAACACAATTTTGTTTTTAATGAAATACCAAAGTTATTAAAATAAATAAATGAGCAATATTTACAGTATTTATACCAATTCAACTTACTGTTTATCGTAACTTTCATTTCTCCGTAGAATTCGTTTTTCACCAATAATTGGTCTATTTCGAAATACTCTTCTGGAGATAAAATTGGCTCTTTATTGAAGCTAAACTATTAATTTCCCGGCAAAAACATACAGTATTTTATGCTTTCACCACAATAATACGCCATGCTGGAACCATTCGCTGTGTTTTGCGCAGACTCCGAAAAATAGGTGTGCGCATTGGCGCGCTCGTGGCGCTGTTGCATTTAAAAAGCACTTTGTTTTAAAAATTCAAGAAATTCGTATTTTATGTACGCATGCTTTCTATTTTACTAACTTATTTTGCTTTGAAAACATGCCACTTCACATAATAGTATGTTGAACACTTAATAAGATGCGCATCACTTGCAAAGTAAACTTTCTTTTTAAAAACAATAATTATGTTTATACTATTGTGACAATTTTTTTAAGGCCATGCATAAAATTGTTGATAGTAAAAATTGGATCTTTAAAAGCTTTATTGCAACTATTTGTAAAATTTGTAAAATATGGGATTATTTTCTTTACTAAAAACTACAGAAATTAATGAATTATAATTATAATCCTATGTGCACCTGCCGTGTGGAAAATCCATCATAAAGGCGCAGAAACAACGCAAATTTAATGAATTATTAATTAATAGAATTTATTAAGAGCCCTCACATTCGCAATCATTGAAATCCACGAATAACGTATGCGTATTTTAATATTTTATTAATAAAGATCGTTTAACCCTCTACATTTCAATTAGTACATTTCACTGGAGCGTAACTTGAAAGTGGCACGTGTTATTAGGGTCGAACACACAGCATTTTAAAACGTAATGCTCTATCTGAATTTTATATGCAGACAAAGCAATGTGTAAATACGATCATATATTAAACTTATATTGCGAAGCACGTCGAAAAAACTATAAATTCTAGTTCAAGATTGACTTGAAACAAGTAGCAACTCTTAATTATTTTGATTTTTAAAATTTATGAGTTAGGTAAATTTGAACGCGATATTGTCTATTAAAGATAATGAAAAATTCTTCATTACGGTGTAATTAAAATGTCAAATAAAACAATCGAGTTCTGAGTTATATTTAAATAATTTTACGCTGAATATTATCCGCCCGAAAAATAAAAATTAATCCGCCAAAAAAAAACCCAATCCAATATTACACGCAATAGTGGTTTTCTTATATGCATCGGCGAAAACAAATCCCTGGGTTTTTCCGTCTCCGGTACAAAAGACTCCCCCTCGCAGAAAAGCCGCCCATGACATCATTCCCCATCTCCATTATCATAGCTGGGATTTCCCCGAAGAAACAACTCGACCGTTCTCGAAGGGCTGATTCCGCCCACTCGGCTCGTACATCCGGCCAGGCATTCGAATAAATACATGCGCGTCCTCCGGTCTCTTTTCTCTCTCGCTCTCGCTCTCTCTCTCTCTCTCTCTCGGCGCGCTCGCAGCAACATAAATCAATAATCCACGCTCTCGCAAATGCAAACAAACGAAAAAAGCACGCCTGTCGCAGAGCGGCGGCGCTTCCTCCCACCTACACCCCGAAAAAAAAGGCGGCCTCTGCCCTATATGCGCACTCGCATTCTAGAAGTGTCGACGCAGAAAGAGAGCCAAACATGCACTCGTTAAAAAGGGGCGAGAAAAGGACGAGGGAAGGGGGCGCTGAGCGAGTTGTTGCGCTCTCCGAAGGCTGCAGCCCCGCGAAAATCCGCGTCGCTCCGTGAAAAACGAGCCTTTCTGCGTCGGAAGAGACCCTTTTACGCTCGGCGGGATCGGATTGCATGCTCGACGAACTTGATTAGCTTGTTACTGATAGGGTTGAATTGGAAGGTACTTGAGCGGAGGATTATTGGGACGGCATTCGAAGTCGAGGATCACTTACCGAGTAGTAGCTTTTTAATTACCGCAGTTTCCGATATTAACTTAATTGTTTAAAATGAGTTGGTCAATGTATTACGTATACTTATGGTTGTCGTTATGTAATAAAGAAAATTTGTAAAACATCTTGTCAATCTCAAAAACATATGTCACCTGTTCATTTGGAACCAATTAATTTAAGATTTCGAAATTATTTAGTTTTTCTCTTGAAATATTCTTATTGATGTGTTATGTATTTTTAAACTATTGTATTACGTATCAAAATGTTTTGAAATATTTGGTCTTTGTTGCGCACTATTTCATTCTACGAATAAACGCAGTTTAAATTTAAAACGTCTAAATTTAACTGCTATTAAGTATAATGAGGCAAATCCAGATCAAATTGTTGAACACCCTATTTGCGACGAAAATACGAGCGTTGAAAACTGCGCATATTTCTCAGAAGATTCCAAATAGTTCAATTAAAAAATCCGAATAAAAGCGCAAACAAGTGTAATACAGCTTATCGACAGAGTCCTTAAAATAAAGCGGCGGTAAACAAGGAAAGAATGAATGCCTTGCCTAAAGAAGGAAGCTCAATGAGAGCGGAGCAAATACTCGATACGGGAACCAGTTTTTTTCCATTATTAAAAAAAGACCGTTCCGAAAGTTTCAGGGCAAACCACCTGGTCTCTCCCCCACCTCCGTCTCTCCCTTTTGACGCCGATAATGCGTCGTCTCATTGCAAATCCTATATATAAAATTACATATGCCAATACCCACTCACTCTCCTACCCCTGCGAGCAAGAAGGGGCATATCGCGAACGAAAGCCAACGAACACACACGTCCGGCGAACGTTCGGCAACAGCGGCAGCTGCGTGGTAGTGCGTAAATACACGCAAGGCGGGACGGACACGTGCTTGTAAAAAGTGCTTGGCGGGCGCGATCCTTGCCGCCGCCGTACGAAAGACAAAGACGGATAGAGCGCATACGCGGCGTAGTAAAAAAGAGAGCGGGATCGCGTAGCAGTAGTGGCGCGCCGCCAGCCGCCGAGAGAAGTACTTTGCTACTGTGTAAGAGCAGAGAGTATTATACGTTCGCCGAGTGCGTATGTACCGCAGCATCGCGCGCGAGGACGACAGCAGCCCGGACAAAGGGAGACGGAAGCCCTAAACGGCGAACGTCCGAGAGCGGAAGATGCCCCGCACAGCCGCCGTCGAGGCAAGTAAGTTCGCCACATCCCGGTGCTGAGCGAGAGCTCGGGGTCGACAGGCAGAAACGGAGAAATCGGATGGGAGAGAGATCGGCCTTCGGCAGCTGCCTCACGGCGGCCCGCGAAAATAAGACGTGCCGCAAGCGAGAGAGACAGAGAAAGAGAGGCCAAGGTAACCTTTCGTCGCGGTTGCTCTCCGTACCTTCTTACTGCTCGCGACTTCGCGAGGCGACGAAAATATGTGATTCTCCGTCTCTGTCTCGTCCGGAGTCTGGCCTGCTCACGCGCCCAAAAGCGCGCGTGGGACTTTTTCGAAAAGTCGAGAAGACCCACTAGCGAGACACCTTTGAGCCCTCTACCGCGCTTTTTTCGACCTGCTGCTCCTTATTTTTCTGTCACTCACCTTTTCCGGAAGAAAGCGCTATGTTTATATAGACGTTCTCTAGTTTTTTCATTGTACATAAGTTGTTATTTATAGACCGGCTGCTATTTTGTGAATGACAACAAATGGTCTTTAGATTTCTAGCATTAAGACTCTGTGTAATTGACATTTTGATAAATTTTTTGCAAAATTTATTTTCTTTTTTTTGGTTATAAATGAAAATTTGTAGTAGAGTTTTTAAACTTTCACGCAAAATTATTAGTTTTATGATAGGTACTCAATAAATACTGTTTTTTCAGTTCCAGAAAACTGGCGGGTGTAAATTTATCTCCATTTCTTTCACCTAAACCAACAACATGGTGGGATTTCTCGAAGAGGATAAGGAATTATTTCCTTTGCAAACCATCTCTTCCATTGTGCAGATCTTCCAGA
The DNA here is from genome assembly GCA_035582935.1 of Ormyrus thymus. Lineage (NCBI taxonomy): Eukaryota > Metazoa > Arthropoda > Insecta > Hymenoptera > Ormyridae > Ormyrus > Ormyrus thymus. Next base: position 3,857,955 of record JAWWEM010000044.1, on the reverse strand, counting down.
ATCAGCTGGAAAATAGTGCGGAGCCAGATTTGGCTTTACTTTCTATTCTTGTCGGCAGCATAGAAAATTCCTTAACATGCAACCGAAACTTTGTAACAGAAGAGGCGATTGCATATGACGAACCAAAACTTCCACCAGTAGACTTTCAAACGGCTGAGTCTCTGTACACAAAGTTTACCAATATCATCAAAAGTTCAGTTGATTTGTCAGTCTACAATACAAAATATGCCACCAGAGAATTAGTGAAAAGGGTGTCGGATATCATATGGAACTCTTTATCGAGAAGTTATTATAAAGATCGTGCTCATCTACAGAGCTTGTACAGCTACTTGACATCCAATAAACTTGACTGCTTTGGTGTAGCCTTTGCTGTCGTAGCTGGGTGTCAAATTTTGGGTTTTAATGATGTGCACCTTGCAATGTCAGAAGATCATGCTTGGGTTGTTTTTGGCAAAAATGGCACAGAGACTGCTGAAGTAACGTGGCATGGTAAACTTCTTATTTAAAACCTGTTTAACATAATCTATCCAACCTTCAAAATGAATCATAATAAGCTTTTTTTTATGAATTTAAGTGTAAAATACAGTGATAAAATAACTTTTTATTGTAACAGTGCAACTTAATGTTAATAAGTGACTTTAAATGTTTTTAGGAAAAGGAAATGAAGACAAACGAGGTCAACCTGTTGACTCCGGAGTTGCTTCAAGATCATGGGTCTACGTAAATGGTCACTCAGTTGTTTGCGATCGAGCAATGGAAGTGGCAACAATTGTTTCTGCTATAAATCCCAGTTTTAATGCAACATCTGATGCCGTAGAGGTTGCATTGTTGCAACAAGAATTGCTTTGGTTACTTTATGACCTAGGACATTTAACAAAGTATCCTATGGCTCTAGGAAACCTTGGAGAATTAGAAGAAGTCGCACCTACTCCAGGACGGCCTCCAGCAATTAACCTCTTCCAAGTTCGTTTTTAAATTATTTAAAAAATTATTATAAATTTATTTTCACTCATAATTTTATTTTTTCTATCATTAGGAAGCTGTGCGATCAGCAAGGAAGTATTATGGTAATGCACATATTTATCCTTACACGTATCAGGGAGGATATCTTTATCGACATGGACTGCATGCAAATGCGCTTGCTTCCTGGGCTGATGCTGCTGATGCTTTGAGGAAGTAAGTAACTTTTTAATAAACTTATTTTGAAAAGTCAGAATCAGGATAAAAAAATTGATTTGAATTGTTTTTAAGTAAGATTTTTTGTGATAAGAATATAAAATTTAGTATTAAAATAAATATTATTTTAATAGATACGATTATTCTCGTGATGATGGAGAAATATACAAAGAATTACTTGAAATTGCCAATGAACTTATTCCACATACAGTACGAGCAGATGAACATTTACTACGGCAGCCGCGATGTTTTGGTTATTTACTAAGATTTTACGATGGTATTTGCCAATGGGAAGAAGGTGCCAATACGCCAGTTTTACACATTGGGTGGGCAAGACCACTTGTAAACACCATTTCCAAATTCGATGCAAGCATTCGTGCACAAGTTATGATTGATTGTTATGAAGAAGACAGTAAATTCCTAGAAGGAAGTTCTGACGAAACAATGAACAACAATAACAACAACAATTATTATAAAACAAAGGTTTTTCATTACTTTTTACTATTTACTACAAGAATTTTTTTAACTTTCCAAATGGAACTTTTTTTTTTTAAGTCTTTTGAAAGTGTATCGTAATACTAATTGAATTATTTTATTAGGAGAGGTGTAGTGCGACCCGCGACCTCATAAAAAGTCTCGAATCAAAAGTACCTGAAAATCCGGAACCTATGCATCCGGGAATCCAAGCTCTGGCTGCCGCTTGCGGTGAGAAAATCTTGAATAGGGATTATCTACTTCAAGGCGACGGCGAACCTTTTGTCGCACCTGCTGATACAATGTTGGATTTGCCACTATCTACATCTTCTGTTTGTGGCATTTCAACACCTTCAACATCACAAGACAGTTTGGACGATGGTATGAGCGAAATCGAACTTGAGCTTGATTCAGATGAAAACGAGAGCCCAAGAATAACACTCTATAGTCAAAAAATGAAGGGCTTAAAAGACTTACTTCTCGCAGAAAAATTGAATACACACGCGGTATCTCTTCAACTAACAGCTCAAAGTCAAGTACAGATAGGTAAGAAAACAAGGGGGAGCGATCATAATGGAGAAGTCGTTGGGGCTGGACATAGGCCAAAAAGAACTCGAAGGGAATAATTATTAATGTAAATTAATGAGGTGATCGATCTTTTAGGCATCCTAAAATTGATGGTCAAAAACAGGGGCATCGTAAGTTACTTTTACGTGTACTATCAAAAACTATCTTTTAAAATGAGATAAATTTTTAAACTTTATTTATAACATTTTATAAGTAAATTCTTATTTTAGAAATACAAATATAATAAAATGAGATTTATTATATGGTTTGTAAAAATTTTATAGTTTATTATGTAAAACTATTTGTTTAATTAAGTTATGATCTATACTTTCTAAAAGTGAAATGGTATAGAATTTATCTTATTTTAAAAGTAAGTTTATGTGTACAACCAAGCTTTTCCATTTGAGGGAATAGCATTACAAAAAATCTATAGTACGGCGATAATGAAAAGGGCAGAGGCTCTTTCATTCGTTCTCATTTGAAAAAGTGAATGTCCAGAAAACGTGGAATAACCATGGGGCAACAAAAATTTGTAGAAGAGTACAAAACAAAACAAAAAATTTATTTTATATTGTAGTCAACCGCTGTGGGCATTCGTGCTTATTGTCTTTTTTTTTTAATTGCTTCCAAAATATTGTGGAGGAAAGGTTTCAGTAAAATGTTTAAAAATGTAAAAATTTATTAAAAATTGAGTACGTTTACCTAGCTGCTAGGTATCGTTTTATTAGTGATTTTAATTAAATTGCTGTGCATTTTTAAAAGTTTAAATTTTATATGAACTTTAAGTATTTTTGAAAAAATGTAAGTTTATACTTCCTTTTACAAAGAGGATTCATGCTAAAAGAAATACGTTTTACTCGGATCTTCACTCAGCATTGACTTGACTGAGACTGGCGTGTTCGCACGATTATTTATTTCGCATTAAGCGTAAATAAATATTTTTTATTAAATATTGTATATCTGTGTCTATTGTCTTGTTGCACTTTTGCTTATTTATTGAGAAGAGTTTTTTTTGTCTTAACTCTTTAAACGTGTATATGTCTTGCACTATCAATTTAAAAGTTGCCGTTAATGTTTTTTACAATATTATAAAAGTAGTTGAAAATTTTTTATTAGAAAGACGCTTTTATCAACTAGTTATTGAACCATAACATTCCACTCCTGTTTATCAGGTGGTGCAAAACTAATTAAGATTTATTCCTAAAAATTACTTTTAAGCATAAAATTGTCGCATATTTTTATAATTATTTATTTCTTTATTAATTTTAAGAGCGCAAAATCAGTATAAGTTTTATGAAATTGAATTTTCAAATTATTATTTATGTCTATAATGAATCACAAATTCATCTTAATCGAAGGGCTCTAAATTTCTGCACCACACTTTGTTTTAAATTAGATGTTCATCTTTTCTAAATAGTCCGTCTGTTTTTCATCTTTAAAATAATGTAGAAATTATTTAGTTTAATTTGCTTTTTAAACATACTTGTTTTTTATAAACTAAATCACAGCATATAAACCAGAGAAAATCTACTCAATACTCATAATTCACAAAAAAATCTTTTTTTAATATTTGCATGATATTGAAAAACTGAACATCTATTTTTAAAACTGTTTTGAATATTAAGCTTAATAATTAATTATTCTGTTAATGATTCAATATTTGATAATTAATGGGCTTAATCTCATAATATATAATTCGCTCTTCTCAATTATTTACACGTTTCATAAATAATTCGCTTATGATTGATCGCTTCGAATGATTCACGCCTTTTTCTATTTACAAAGCTTGCCACAGTTTTCTAATTCGTATAGTTTCGCATCATTTGGTGCGAAAACTTTATTTTTTCTGACTCCTCAGTACCTTGAACAATCAAGACGAATACGTAAATATACCTCGACGATAATACACGTCGTGGCCAATAATTTGAAGGAAACTTCTTCAATTTTTAATGGATTGTTAAAATAGAATAGGATTGTTGAGGGTAAATATGAAAATGATTTTAATAATAAAGTTAAACAAGAATCATCTGGAGTTTTGCAATATTGACATTCAAAAGAATAAATAAATTTCTGACTTGTAACACTAAGTAAAAGATTATTAAGAATATTTATCAACTACAAAATAATCAAGTGAATTAAATTAGAAAATATAATAAATTAAAAGGTCAATATTGCAAATGAAACTTTGGGAAAATAAGATCCAAGTGTATCATCGACGATCACGTAAAAAAGGGCGCTATCGTACTGTGATGCTGAATATACTATATATTATACTTGATATAATAAACTATTGATAATTGTAGTGATATTAAATTGATATGCGGCGCGACATGATGAAAGTCGCAGTTTAAAATAATTAATGTAAATATTTGAAAAGGGAACTAAAATACATTTCAATTTTAAAATAAAAAATAATGCAAACCTTTTGAATTTGGGAATTAATAAAATTAAATTATGATTCCATTAGACCTAAATATTCTACCTTTTCAAATATTTTGTCGCAAAAATTATAAGAATTTTCTTCATGCCGCGCCGAAGCCATAAAAAATACTATTGTATTTATGAAGGACATTGACCGTCAGGAATGAATGCATTGGAAGAGCGAAAAATGAAAACTTTAATTTTCTTTTAAACTTGTTCTGCATTTATTAAAGATGCAAGAAAAAGGAAATATATGCGAAAAAGAAAAAATGTGATGAATCGTAACTATTAATTGAATATTTTTCAGTGGCCTTCTTGCTCGTTATTATTTAGATTGGTGGATTAGAAGTTATTAAATTAAATTAGTAGAACTTAATGAACTTAGCCTAACTAATTAGAATAAATGAACCTACGATAGTGTTTAACATATGATATTATAATAGAAAATAAGTATTTTACGGGCCTTAAAAGTATGCAGAAAATTTTCTTTCGTTACATAATAAAATATTAAATAACGCATTCTGCTATAAAATGAAAAGAAATTTGAAATACAATTTAATTTCACTTATAAACAAATTTCATGTATAACTTAAAAATTTACTTTAAGAAGAAATTGTATAATATAAAAATGAAAGAATTAATATATGAATTTTTATCAAATTTTTAATAGTAGTCGTCAAATAGTTACACGCAGTGCGTGATGTAGTCTTTCAATATTTTGAGAAATATGAAAGAATATGTAGTTGTACATAGTTATTTTTGATCAATTATTAAATTATAATTTCCTTAATATAATAACATTTATATATTAAAGGTTAAAAAATTTAGGATCAGTAAACGATCAGGAATTGACCACTTGAAAAATTGCCAACTTTGCTTTGTAATTTTCTTAATATCTTAAATTACTCTTGGATCTCAAGTTTCTACATCTCGCACAAAATTTTCACATTAAAAATTTAGCATTACTTTCCTAAAAATCTATTTGTCATTTTAAGCAAAAGTATGTTTTTTTTTTAATTCCTTATTGTAAATATGAGAAATATAAATTGTAAATGTAAGAGAAGTTAGTTCGCACAGCCAGTATGAATACAAGCGAAAAAGAAAATTTGAAGTTTTCATGTTAAACATTATTGAACGTATTCCACGTGTCTTTGCCGTGTACTAAGAACCGCGCGTGCCCGATTGATTAATGATGTTGTGATTTTGCGATCGTTGCCTCTATAAGGAGAATTTTTTCTTCTCCATTGTCTTGCCATAGCTTTTGTCATGAACGAAAAAATAGTTTTAAGTTCTAAAAACGAAGCAGCAAAATTTTCAGATTATACGACGCTAATTCTGAGTAATTTAAATTTTTTGGCAAAATTTCTGTCCAAAATACTAAGTTTTATTTCGTAATTTTTATGTTAAAAGACTCGCGCTTCACCCTTTGTATAATGAAATAGCGGGTTACTGGATTACCTAGCGATAATATAAGTAATTAAAAACTAAAAATATTTTCTAAGAATTGTATGTAAAAATATTATATTTCATTTAAAAAGTAAATAATTAGTTACTAAAAATATTTATTACTGTAAAAACAAAATTCTGATAGTTCAAAATTAGTAGTAAACAGATAAAAATTTAATATATTGAACGTTTGTTTTTTTAGTGTTTAGCTGATTATTTTAGTTTTAATTATTAAATTGATGTCAAATTTTAGCGATGGCTTTTACTTTTTAATTAAAAACAAAAATGATTTAAAAAGAATACTAATATCAAAATTATCCCTTTTTCTAACAGAGGAATGTATAGATATATATATTTTTACAGTGTATTCGATTGAAAAAGCATAATAATATATTAACCACTTTTTTTAGATATGCGTTTCTAAATTTTTTGCAGCGTCGTATTTTGCGTCGCATTTAGAACAGGGGCTTTAGTGTAGAAAATAGGATGAAAGCGATTGTCGTAGAAAAATCAGTATTTTTGTATTGTCGTTCTCGTTTGTGTAAAAAATCTAGCAGCCGTCGCATAGATCTTAACTTTGATTCTGGATCGGAGAGAACAGATTAAATGGTCAAAGAAAATATAATTAAGATTAGAAAAACCAAGTGAAATGAGGAATATTAGTGTTTGTTTTTAAAACAGATTTGTACATTATTTATTTTATAATTATGATCTTAGAATTCGTTTACAAAAGCATTTGCATGAATATAATTTTATTTGACAATAATTGGTCAATGAAAATTTTTTGTACAAAAAACTAATCGTTCCTATTAATGATATTAAGAAATTTTTAATTCCACTTGGTTTTGCAAGTTTGGGCATCGTGGTAAGAATTACTGTACCATAAAATTTATATAAAAGCATTAACAAAAATAATACATTCGCCATAATTAATCTTTATCTATTTCTTGCTCGCATTGTTCTGAATTTCTCTTTATTCGCTTAATAACATAAAATTAAAAAAGGGTCCTTGAAATATTAACGTTAATGAAAAAAAAAAAAAAAGAAATATTGCGTTATTAAATGCTGTCTTTACTCAAGCAATTAATAATAATTTTCTCAAATATGAATGTTTAACCCGGTGTACTTTCTCAATGAAATAGTTAACAAATTACTGTTCAACTTTATATGTATCTGATAAAAACATACTGCATTATAAACATCATAATGAATTTGTGCCATCTGTATTTATGTCTACAACCACGCAAGAAATAAGCAATACCTTATAATATGTAAAGCTTCATAAATCTAGGCTTGACAAATTAAATTGCTACTAAAGGTTTCTGCGTTGTTCTTGGAGCACAAAGTTTATCTGGTGGGTAGTACATAGCAAATACAGTATGGAACAAATCATAATAATACCGTTAAATGTATACATAAGAAGCTCGAAGACTAGAAAAAGTATTTTCATGAAACGTTACACATTTAACAAAATGTAGTTTACATCAGTCAATCGTAATTACATTATTTTATGATAATTGTGCTTTGCCTTTTGTCTTTAGAAATATCTGTTAAAAGTAAATGAATGCATATTATATTAAATGAATGCAAAGTTTTTATTTATAAATCCAGTAGTTTTCGAGCTCCTAAGAAACTTACTTTACTCGTTTAATCAACGGTAAAATAAAATAAACAATCTACTTCCGCGGGGCATGTTAAAGTAGATACGTAAGAAGCTATTAGAGCCTCAAGTCATAAGTAAATAATTCACGCATAACTAACTGATGAATAAAGATAAATATAAATTTACTTTATCTTGAAATGTAAGTACGTTTGCATGTACTTAAGCAAAAACAAATTGAATTTTATGTTACATGAAAATAGAGAACATAAAAGACCTAATAAAATCTTTAATTATGTTAGTGACCAAATTTTTATTTAACAAATGACCAAAATTATAAGATTATACTATTAATATAAGTCATTTTGTAGATATGTAGAAACCAAAATTAAATTAATCATTTTTTATGGTTAAATGAAAGTTCAGTCACTATTTATTTGAAATTAAATATTGTCAAATAAAACCTTTAAAAGCAACTTTGTTTCCGTCCCTTTATGTATTTTAACGAATTATAAATTGTCTAACTTTACAGTTGAACTCTTTTTTAAAGCATCTGAACAGTGAGCAATAAAAACGAGTTCATTTGAATCGTCTAATTCAAAGTAATAATATTGAATAACAGTGAAAATATAGCAAATAACTTTGGAGCAAGGTACCAACTTACTCAGATCCTGTACTTGTACGTTTGTTAAACACTTGAAAGAGGAAGGAAGAATGAGAATTGTAAAGTGAGAAAGAGAGCATAAGGGACCGAGAGATTTTCAGAGATATTTAAAGAAATATATATACATATATAAATATAAACAAATACCCGAAGTTGCTTCCCCGTACAACATAAGGAGCCATGAATTTTACTAAAATTCTTGAGCATATTTCCGTTTTTAGGAAGATGCCGAAAATATGTTTCAAAGGGCTCGAATAAAATGTAAACGCAGATATATTGTTGACTGATAAGAGCAGTGATTTGTAAAGGCATCATGAAAATGTCTTGTTTTTTTGTGAATTATAATAAACTATTTTATTCTAAAATTTAATATTTTTCTTTTTTACCCTGTATTTAAATACTTTCTTTCCTACTCTTTTAGAAAATCCTTATATACAAATCATCTTTATTTTTTATTTAATGATAATTTAAAAAAGTTATGATGAATAATTTACAAAATATTTAACCTGTTTAAACAAATATGTTTCAAAATGAATTAGAACTAATTTTTTTTATTTAATAACAAATTAAAAATCTTAATAGAATTAAAATTTTGTTTAGTCAATAGAAATAATAAAAGAGGTAAGGCGAGTCGTTAAAATGAAAATTCAAGTTTTATTAATAAACGCGTGTGTTTATCTGGAACATCAAGAGACGGTCACGTTCTCTCAAACTGGTATACAGGTATCTGCTTTCAAGGTCACGACTGGATATTTTTTTTCTTTTCTTTCTCTCTTTTTACGACAATAAGTCTCGCACATCGAGCTCAAGAAGACCACGGAATTTTTTACTAGAATGGAGTCAAAAACGTTGATCGTCTTGCTTGCAGTTTCAGTCGGTCGCTCTCTCAGTTTTCAAAACCATTTGCAATCTTAAAGTACAAAATTATGCGTGAAGGAATTGTTAACGCCAAGAAAAGGTAAACTTTTATGTGGCTTAATAAAATTATTTTTATAAATTCTCCATAAATAAAAATTCAAAAATTTGTGTATTTATAACTTTTCTTTATTGCAGAGTTGTACAATTTCTTTTTTCGCTATGACGCACTTATAATATAAAAAGTTTAATAAATTACAGAACGGTTACATCTTATATAAAGTAATAATGCTTAAACAGTACAGGTAATATTTGGTCATTTTTGCTTTTTATATAATAATATATAATATATATATTTATGCATAATCAATTATAGCTAACAATTCGTTTTTGTCTCATTTCGTTACAATAACGCACTTTCTTTTTTTGCGTAGAAGAAAATCATCTGGTGTTCTTATTTACGATGGTAACACTCTTATTTAAAATTGGAACTGTTTTTTTCATCATATTTTACAGTGCACAACTACGCATGCGATGATCCGACGGAAATTGACATTAATACTGCATTTACAAAAGAAAATACAAAACAAGAGTTTACTTACGACAATATGAAAACATAAAGATGAGTTTCGCAAGAAAACGAGATACAAAAATAAGATAAGAAAACAACAATGGAAGAGTTAATTCCAAGTAATTACAAATCTACTTACAACGATAATTCCAGGTAAGTAAACGAAAAAACACATAAGCCTACATTCTTATAACATGCAAAAGGCCAAGACTAATTAAAAACAATTCAATTTCTTTAAGTCAAATGAAAAAAAATTGATTTTTTTTCTTCAAGAAGGTATAAAAGTGAAAAGTAAAACCGCAGCTTTTCGAAGAAACTTAATGATAATAGATCATGAACCATTCGGTGAAGCGTTTAATGTGTTGCGTCGCCGCGTGGTTCTCGTCCTGCAATCGGCGATTCTCATCGCGCAACCGGCGAACTTCGTCCTCCAATGAGAGTCTCCGGCGCGTTTCGCGCGCTACGCGCATCTCGAGGCTCGACAGGTGACTCTGCAAGTCTGTGGATGAAGTCCTGCAAAAGAAGCTCCTTCTTAATTTTGTTTCTACTAATAAAGTATTTCATAATATAAGCTGCTTTATGTAGCAATATGAGTTACTTACGGAATCGTGTTTAGTCCTTCTACGAGTCTATCTTCGGACCATTCTTGATTGTGTTTTGGTGTTCTGTTATTTGTATCATCTTGGTGATTTGAAGTCCAGGTCTCAGCGTCTACGTCGGTTGAATTTTTTAAATCTTTATTTGCCAAGCTACTTGGAGACTTGGTTATTTGTTGAGGTGTTTTTGTTACACGAGGAGATAATCTGAAAAGTTTTTAAAAATTAACAAAACCAAAATAATAGGTGCAAGAAAACATAAAAGGAATTCAAACTAATTTCGTGTTAACTATTAATTATTACTTATAATAATAACGGTGATATTAAGTTTTGATTAAATTATATGAATTGTGAATCATAATTTTTAAAACACAAATAAATAAATAAAAATTATTTTTAGATACAAAAGGATGCCATAGTAAGGAACAGAGGTAAAAAGGATCAGGGTGTATTTGTGCTTAATAGGATTCTGTTGATTTCAAAAGATCAATAAAATGCATATTTATTGTTAATATTACCGTACATATAAGTAAACTTTATTTAAAAATACAAGAATTATACAATTAAATTTATAAGTATCTTGAACATAATGAATTTTAATAAAAATAGTCTTTGAAAGATTTAATGACGCCATCTGGTAGAAAAATTCTCAATTATTAAACGTTACTGTACTGATTTTAGCCCATAAAATCAATGTTTTACAAACATATTTTATAAAAATTAAAATTTTTCAATTTCAAAATCATAACATTTTTAGAAATATGTTTAAGCCTTTAAGAAAATCAATTTTATTACTGAATAATAGCGTTTAGTTAAAGGATTAAAAATACATGTAAAGATGAAATATACACTTAAAATTTATCGTACACTTGTACCGTGTAATGTTAAAGTAAGTATCTTTTATTTATAACTTATACTAACATATTTAAGTTACAAATTTTGTTGTAATTTTGGGTTTTGTTCTTTAATATAAAAACATGAAGGAAACCATATATTATCCATTCAGCCTAGGGCTTGATTTTTCAAAAGTTATGTGCTCTTTTAATTAAAATTTAAGAAAAATCTATATTTGTTCAATAATTTATAATAATAAAATAATTAATTATTAGACTATTCTAATTAAAGGCGTATAAAAGATAAAATAAAATTTTATCGATTGAAAAAACCATTCAAAAAATTTATCGGCGCATCTTTAACTTGTGTTTGCTGTACTTTGTTGATTATTTTCTTTTCAGTCGAAAAAATTTGATCAAAGGTCATCAATTTAAATGCTCTAGAATCTGATATTGTAAAGTGATTTTGTGTAGATACAAAGATGATTGAACATTAATTAGTTTTAAATTTTAGCACATAACTTTTGACAAATTGAGCATTAGAGTGAATAAATTTTTTGATATTAGAAAACATATCCCAAAGTTAGAACAAAATCTGTAACGTAAATGTGTCAGCCTTTCCTTGTGAGTTAACTTTTAATAACTTTTTTCTTTATCACAATGTACGAATATAGAGAGGAATCAAATAAAAATGCAAAAGTAAGTACTAATTTAATTAACGTTAGGCGTAAGTTTTCTGCCCTCTGACTTCATATCTTAATCGCGGGAACATTTTTACCTAATAAAAATGTTGTGGTATAAATTAACTCTTAAAATCTTTAAATTATTTTTTAAATCACATTATTATTATGTCGCATCGAAAAAAAATCCATCAAAGTTATTCCATAAATAATTATCAAGAAATAAATCTTCAATTTTTTATTACCACGTAGTGCAAGTATATAATTCTTTTTCTTAGGGTATTATTATAACTCAAGTAAAAAAGTTTAAAATATTTAAATATTAATACATTTTAAATTATTGTAAAAAAAATCGTGCTTGGATATTAAAAATTTTTATTACAATTTGAATCCTCCCATCTCCTCTTCCTCCTCCTCCCATCCCAGTTTTTCATATTAGTAATTATTTCAGCTGTATAACCAACTTGATCATTACAATATACTTCAAGGAATTATCATTTGCGTCAAATTAATTAAAACCAATTATTATTTATTTCTCATAAATTATTTACCTTTCTTCTTTTGTCAATTTGTTTTCACTAGGCGCTGGACTCGATGCCGTACTGGCATTTGAAATAACAGTTGCCGGTCTCGCCATTGTCAAAATAACTTCAGACCCAGAATTTCCATTTTCCTGAGAGCCGTTCGGTAATACGCTTAAAGTGGACGTACTGTTACCGCAAAGATTTTCGCGTGATCTACATCTGTTCTGAATCTCTAGTAAATTATTATTAACTTTATTTGTGTTTTGATTATTTTTCGAATTGTGATTATTTACTGGATGCCCATCGTCCACGATATAATCAGGATTAATAAGTTTCATGAGATCTTCTTGTAAAGTACTGGATGTTAAATTTGCAGAATTCCTGTGCGAATTCCTAGCACCAGATTTTGGACGAGGACTTTCATTGCGAGATCCAGTACTCGAAGGAGTTAAATTACCAGCACGATGTTTATTTGCTCTTCTAAGCCTGTAATTGAATTGAAATCTAATAAATAATTATTTCATAAAAATTTGATCACATTAAACAAACACTAAAATTAAATTATAATCATGCAATTATGTAAATTTGTTTCATGCAATAATGAATTTTCTTAACATTACATTGATGTTTTCACTACGTTCAATTACTTATTAATTAACATAGATTTATATTTTTTCTGGATTTTGCGAATTCCGGATTTTGCGAATTTCACTGAGGATTTAAACAAGTAACTGCATATCATTTTTATTTTAATTTAAAAATCAATCAATTAAACAAAAAATTGCAAAAACTTAAATTATTACATTGTCACACGGAACATAGTGTTGTTTACCTTATACCAATAAAGTACAGGCTTATGCGTACCTAGGCGAAATACTTCCCGATCCGTTGGATAACTCATCCTCGCTCGGTAAAGTGGAAATGTCGGTAGTATTGCCATCGGGAATTCTAACCTCAGGCGGTAAACTCGAAGTGAAGTCCTTTGGTCTGTACTCAATACTAACTTTATGTGGCACCGGTCTTTCGGACATTGTCGTTTTAAGGCACGTTACTTTTTCTCCAACTTTGAAATCCTGAGGTTGGTGCACATCGTGCTCGTCTTTGCGATCACTGTTTAAATCTAATTGCTGCAGCATTTCTGCTTCGTATTTACTTCGTCTTCTGTCGTATATTTCTTCGTTATTGACTTTGTCATCGTAAATTTCATACGATTTCGAGCTCCGATCAGGCTTACTCTCGTGATGAGAAGTTGACTGTTCGTGTTCATTATAACGTACTAGATTATTGTTGCTCCCAGATTTTGGAAGACTGTAAGACGCATTCTGTACAAGTGGAAGTGAATTTGACACTGAAAGTTTTTGATGGCCTAGAAAAATAAATAATTTCATTATTTAAATAAATTAAAAATATTCAGAATTTAAAAAAGTTTTTTTTACTACCTTCATTTTTGTACAATTCTCGTTGAGAAGCATAGATATTTTCTTGCTTTGTTTCATATTTTTCCTTTTGTAATTTCACATAGCTTGTCGTTATGTGTTCCTGATTGCGGTGTACATTTTCAAGCCTCTGATAATTATCATGTCTAATGCTTTCTTGAATTGCTCTAGGTGAAACATAATTACTTTCCTTAAGATCGTGATTGTGTAGATGGTTGTGATGTCTAAAGTTGTCGTAATTTTTTGCTGTAGCATAATGAGACTCCTTTTCTTTTTTTGGAGTGCAAGAACTAGCCTTATTCGGTGTAGATTGATAATTTTGCCTGGCAGGTAAAGGTGGCGGCGTTCCATCTTTTCGCGTTGAATCTGGATCTTGCGATTCCAAAAGTTCGTACCTACAAAATATCAACTTGAATAGAATGCGTCATGTCAACAGTGAAATGTTTCAAATACATGCTCTGCCTTTTACACAAGACTAATAGATGTAATTTCTTTTTTAAAGAAATTACAATACAATTATTTCAGACATTGCATGTAATATTACACGGAATGTTTTTTGTTTGTAAGTAAAAAAGCGGTGTATTGCAGTGCATGTACTCATGTCTGGTCTCGTCGTTCAACGATAAGCGGTTTCGTATATGTACTATCGTATCGCACACAAGACTCACCATCGATCGTCATTGCTACTGTGTCCACTGCTGCTGCTGGTCATGGTACCTTCTATGGGAAACCGCGGATCGTTGAACGACCTGGAGCTTGAGCCCGTTCCATAGCCGGAACTGTTACTGGATCGCGGAGGACTAAAAGACCGATCGTACCTCCTTTGATGTGGCATAGCCGTCTGCTGGCTAGGTGTACTATCCGGGTTAGTCACATTCTCATAGTCCCCCTCGTAGTTGCTCGATAAATACTGGCAATTTTGTAAAGAGCAGCCTCTGCAAAATTAAACGTAAGATAATTTCTGAAATTACTGCAACTAATAGTCAAAGAGAAGCCCAAGCGAATAATAATAAATAATAATAATTGAGCCAAAGGCCATACCTCCTAGGCGAGCCGTCGTTCGTGGGCGGAATGACGGTGACCGTGACCTGCGCACTAGTCTTGAGCAAGTCAACCATTTGATCGTGGCTGAGCGTCGACACGGCTACCTTACAGATCTCCACGAGCCTCGATCCTTGTCGTAGGCCCGCCTGCCAGGACGAGCCCATGCTCTCGACTTGCGTGACCACGCCGTCGGGCTGCACGTGAAATCCCAGCTGACCCAGGGAGTTCCTCTTGAGCGAGAGCTCCGAGGCCGGGGCGCCCGGAGTCACGGCGCGCAAACGGGCCACGATCTCCATGAGCTCGTCGCGGTCGCCGTAGTCCCCGCGCACGTGGATGGTTATGCACTCCCCCTGGTGGTAATACAACCGGAGACTGGAAAGTAAAGCGTGGTCAGTCGATTTCTACTGCGGCAATAATTAACATTAGCATACGCGAATTAGCGTTCATTCGTAACGGTAACTCAATCGGGATTGAATGACAGTTTAACGAACCGAGTCGTAGCTCGGTTGGTCGAATTATCGGCTTTGCGTACCTGTTCGTTTGTGCGTGCCAGCCTAAAACGCTGATGCAGGGCGTGACGAAGACGGTCTGCCTCGAGTGCTCCTCGATCAAGACTATCGTGTCGACGCTTATGCCGAGATAGCAGTCTGTATTTTGATTGCTGTCCTCGAGAATTACCTGCCAGCAAATTGCGCCACGCTGGGAGGCGTCGCACGAGAGGCGAGGTCGAGCGGCCGTTTTCTTCTTGCTGCTGAACGACAGCATCGCTGAGGCGGAAAAAGGAGATGTGTTATTGCAACTGTACTTTATCGATTCGAATTTAATGACGCGCCGAATCTCATGGTACTGCTTAAGGTATTTCATAAAATTTTAATCGTTAATTCTATGCATTTACTGCGACGGATCGAAACTGCAAAAGACGTAAAACATTCTCAATAGTTTTAAACTGTGTAGAAAAAATAAAAAATCTTTCGCGTTCAAGCGTCCTTTCCCAAGCTCGAGCGACGACCCACTTTCGGAATGTACAAGAAAGCACACGGCTGCATTCCCGAGCGAGGCGCGCAAAAAGAGATACTCACAGAACTTCTGCCCGGACTCGACGGGGGTCGAGGAGGCGTAGTTGGTGGCGAGATCCTTGAGGTACTCCTGCCTGGTGCGCGTGGCCATCGTGGCGAACTTCTCGGAGCGGTGGGCCGCGTTCTCCGCGTTGATGACCTTGGCGAGAATGAAGTCGGCGAACTGCTTGCCCTTGGCGAAAGTGGCGCCGGGAGGCACCGGCGGCCCGAAGACCGGCACGTCCTTGCTGCGCGACACCGACACGCAGTACTGCGTGTTGTCCGTGCAGGGATTCAGCGCCCGCACGACGATGAACACGTGCTGGAACTGCGAGCGTATCCTCTTCGGACTGAACGGCAGCGCGCCTGGCTCCTACGGGGACGTGAGGCAAATCGGACATTAGGAGGCTGAATTCTTTTTCTCTTTTTTATCTTATTGCGGGGATTCTTTTTCGCTGGCGCGGCTTGCGTGCCGAGGTGTCGCTTTCGCAGGCGTGACGTGGAAGTGTGGTTTGTAAATTATGAAAAATTTTTAAGAGCCAGTTTCTACTTAAATAATAATTCGAGTCGAAAATGCGATTGTTCTACTTCTGCAATAATTTCCAATTAATGTCAAGTGCGTTACGCTTTAAAGAGAAAATTTATTTGCCTGCATAACTGTGTGCACAAAGTATGCAAAGAATATTCGTTCATTACGACAATTATAGTAGACGGCGTAGTGAATCTAATTATCTAACTGTTGATACACTGCCGCGACGAATACTTTGAACAATGCAAAAGAAGCGGCTCTACCTGGAAGACAATAGTGACTATATCGTTGCCAATGTGCCGCTTTCTAAGTAGCTGCTGTCGGTTATTCGATGTGAAAGGAAGCATCGTCGAGACGTGGAAGGTGACATCCGCTCCTCGGTGACTGGCTGCCACCGCGTGAGTTCCTGTGGAATCCGTCCTTGTATCCAGGCCCGCCTTGTATCCTTCGAACCCTCGCAGTCTTACTCTTTGGCCTGTCGTTTTTTAAGTGTCGCTTAGTAAAGAGTCTGCTTTTATTTGAATTTTCGCGCTAAATTGCCTGCTTACCAATTGAATCTAAGAATTCGAGGAAAGCTGGGCCAGCATGCTGGTTATTGTACATTTCTTCTTCGGTTCTCTGTCCGGTTCTGCAGTACAGGACTCCAACTTTGTATCTAATTTGACAAAAGTTTGTTTATACATATAGTGATGCGATGAATAAGGCTTTTAAGTCAGGAAATTTATTTGCATCTGCACTAAATCAAGCGATAAAAAAGTAATTCATCCATAAAAGGTTGTCAAATGAATTAATCATTTTTATATTAAAAATTCTATTAGCCATCGAAAAAGATGTAAACTTGACAAGCAGCTCAATTCCACTGCAGATCCGATTAGATTATCAATTTCCATTCGAGCGCTAGAAAAGCTTAAAAAGTTAAAAGCCGAACCGGCCTGCAAAGTAAGGAAAAAAACAGGACTACTCACTTGTTGGAGAGTCCCTGCTCGTCGAGCCTCGCGAGGGCGTCGTCGGCGCCGGCGTTGCCGAGCCTCAGGCAGCTCATCTGCACCTCGGGCGCGACGAGCTCGAGTATCTCCCTCATCGGCGGCTTGCTCTGCTGGGGCCTGACGCCGGGCAGGGCCTCCTCCGGGATGGAGCCCCGGAGCGTGAGCAGCTCGGAGGTCCTGACGATGATCCGGTACTGCTGGCCGTCCTTGCGCACGCTGATGGCGACGGGCCCGAGCTGCTCGTCCATGCCGAACCAGTTCTGGTGCTCCCTGCCGTGGAAGTAGCGCCGGTAGTAGTGGGCCCCGTCGTCGTTCATCTCGATGGGCAGCGGCCGCTTCTGCAGCGGGCAGGTCTGCTTCCAGAGGGTCTCGCCCGGCGCCGGCTCGAGGACGCTCGTGCCGTAGGCGAGGGCCGGACGGTGCAGGCCCGTGCCCTGGGTGCGGCGGGTGAGGCCCACCTCGCGCTCGCCCTCGCCACCGGTCTCGTTGCGGAAGAACGGGCAGGACTCCAGCAGGTCGTTGCCTGGCAAAGAGAGCGGTAGATCGTTCGATTAGGCGTTCTCTCCAAGTCGAGAGGGAGGACTGACCTTTGCCGTCGCCGGCGTCCTCCTCCGGCGCCTCGTCGGGGGTGGAGGCCCTCAAGGAGCTGGCGGCCGAGGCGCCGGTGGCCGTGTTCCTCCTCCGCGCCAGCAGGATGCCCCTGAGCTTGGCCGCGTAGCCCAGATTCGCCGTGAGCGACTGGCAGTCGTAGTGCGCGAAGGCCCTCCTCCTGTGCCGCTCCTCGACGTCGGCCGAGACGACCGGGCTCGTGCAGGGCTGCTCCTCGACGGGGCCGCTGGTGCTGACGGCCCTGGTGGGCTTGCTGCTGCCCCAGAGCCGGTTCAGCTTGAGCCTGAGCTTGGGACTGGAGCCGCTGGGGCCGCAGACCTCGTCGACGTCGGCTGGCTGGCCGTCCGTCGGCGAGAGCTGCTGGTGGAGCTGCTGCTGCATGTGCAGGTGCTGCTGGTGGTGGTGGTGCGACTGTCGGCGCATCAGGAGCTCCGAGGCGATGGGGCTGCGCAGCGCGGCCGCCGACTCGCCCGGGCGGAAGTCCTGCAGCATCGCCAGCAGATTGTCGTTCATGGACACGGACTGCGCCACCACGTCGATGCTACCTGTTGATTCGCCGCCGGAGAGGCGAAGGTTAGTGGTGCTCGTGCGTCGGCGGACGAATTTTTAACGGGGTTTATTTACAATCGACGGGGTCGAGGGTTCATCGGTTTATTGGATTCTATAAATCTGGATGAGTAAGGCTGTGACTCAGAATGAGTGCTTTGAAATTTGCTCGTTTATGAGCTGTGCTATAATGCAAGCGTCACTCGCGACAGCTGACGCAGTGGATTAAAATATTGCTGACGAAGCCAGTAGCGACAAACTTATTGTATTTTGTAGAAAATGAAAATTCTGATAATCTAAATATTTATTCGTAATAATAATCTTTAAGTAATTAATCGATAAGTAATATTAAAATTTTTTCCTCTGTTAAATTTCTTGACAGTGGAACTTTGTTTTTTTAAATAGAATACAATAATTAATCACAGGAGAACGAATAATTTTCTATTTTTACTAATTACTTTTAAATAATTACAAATATATTGCTTCTATGATAAACACTTAAAAGTTATGTTTTCAATGAAAATATACAAGTGCAGAGCTACAATTTATCGTGATGTTTCGTTGCCGTGAAAATTTTATCTGCATCTTACCGAGCATCACTCCTTCTGTTGTAGAAAGCCAATTAATAATGAAAATAAGAA
Organism: Ormyrus thymus; assembly: GCA_035582935.1. NCBI lineage: Eukaryota > Metazoa > Arthropoda > Insecta > Hymenoptera > Ormyridae > Ormyrus > Ormyrus thymus. The sequence goes on along the minus strand of JAWWEM010000044.1, from coordinate 3,838,702 downwards.
ATTAAACTATGTTATTCAACTTTCGATAAACGTATTTTCTAATAAAAAAAAACTCACAATTTTTAATTATCATTAAAGAAATAAAATTGAAAAAAAAAGAAAAGAAAAAAACATTAGTACAGCAATTACTCGAATGAAATTCTGTTACTGTGCCTCTGAACGTACTCTTAATACCATCAACTCGAAAAAAGAGGGCAACACAGCTTAAAAGTAGCTTAATACAATTAGCTCCGCGCACATCGCGCGAGCCGAGAAACTGAATCATCGCAACAAAAGGGGAGAATATTTTAATTCAGCTAAAAAGTCAATTAACGTCGAATCGTAGGGAAAACTTCGCCCTGCCGAGCGATCGTCATACCGTGCGAGCCATATTCCCTGCGGAGCGGCGTCTCCGGGACGCGGGAGCCGGGATCGGGACTGTGGGGCAGCTCGAGGCTCGAGTTCGACCGGTGCAGGGCCAGGCCCCGGCCGACGCGGCTGCTGGGCCCGATGCTGCCGCCGCCCCCGCCGTTGCTCCCGTTCACGGGTAGGCTCGCGATCATCTCGTCATTCTGGAACAAAAGAGGTTATATTGTTATTCGTTGGAGGTCGGTTTGCCGGTTGGCGGGAGGGAGTTTTCGCTCGCTGGTGAACCTTTTCGCGAAAGGACTTGTTGATGCAGCGCTTTAGCTTCGCGCGGAACTTCGTGACGATTGAGTAATTGCTGAATGAGCAATGCGAGTCTTGGGATACGCAAGCCGCCGAGTGAAGCATGGTGAGTTCACGCAGGTGGACTGCAGGCTCGCGATTTTTCTCGGGGATAATAATGCTTAGCGGGATAGCTGTGAATAATACAGGCTCAGAGTATTTTTAAACTTGGACGATGTAGTGCTGCGATTCAGAGAAAATGTAAGTCGAGTGTATTGTGGATTTTCGAACGACCGATAAGTGTTTATCTTTTGTATCTAATGTGATAAAAGCAGATCTGCCATTCGGGAAAGCGTACTCAATCGTGCGAAATTACGAAGCTGTTTGCGTTGGCCTCAAATCCATTCAAATATCGGCTGAAGCACATTTCGCTCGGCCGATACATTTGCAGCTTATCGCGCTTAAATAATTCATCGCACATTATACAAATAGGAATGCAGATATGGAAAGACAAATTCCACTCTGATTACAAGCTAATAAATATTTATATCCGCTTGCAATAAATATTCATAAAACTTGAAGCCTCGAAAAGGCTAATCGTCGCAACGAGGCCAATAATCGTCCCCGCAAAACAATGGCTCCGAAAGCGATCCGGCGAGGAATGGCGAGCAGATTTAATTAAGCTCTCTCTCTCTCTCTCTCTCGGCGTTATCTCTCTCCAGAGCTCGAGGTGCAGGTGCCTCCCCGGGGAGTGGAAGGAACGAGCTGCGTGACGTCGAGTACTCCATTCGTCGCTCGGAATTCCCGGCTCGTATAATCTTCCTCCTGTTTCTTTTTTTTTTCCTTTTTTAATTATGCGGACGGCTTTTCATTAAGCCCCGGCCGACGCGCGGTTCGACAGCCGCGACTACGCCCTTGTAGCACAAGCTCTCGGCGCCGCTTGTAGCTGCCGGCCGAGACGAGGTGCGTGCGCGCGCCGGGCTACACCTTGTACTCTTCTAATTGGACGCGCCGGAAGTTTCCCGAATTGAGCTCGATCGCAAGCTCCGCGGAAATCGACGGCTTCGAACTCTTTGAAGGAAAAACCGCGGAATTCGAGCACGCGGCTCGCGTCGAGGAGGCCGTTGCGTATAAACGAAGCGGATTTTAAACCGGATGTATATGGCCGCGTGCGCGACTGCCGGCGTTTGCGTCACGGGCTGAATTTAAGGCACCGGGGGGATACTCAATTGAATTACGTTCGGCGCGTCCTAATACGCGGTGCTAATACGGCAAGGAGCGACGGTGTGTGCGGGGTTACTGTTTATTATTTTGATTATAACAGCGCGCTGGGAATACGTACGTGATATTGTTTATTGTACGGTTCGCGTGTTGTGCGCGCTAATGACACTCGGCTCGGGCTTCCTCTGAATAGGGAGCGCGGGGGGCTTTGCGCAAGGTTTCGTTCTTGGGATTCGAGGAACTGCTTTATTGTACGACGCTTTGTTTTGGCTCACTTTGCCGGGATGTTAATTGCGCGTTTCGCGAGACGCGGACGAACTTTGTGCAAACTGTGGGAGGCTAGATATTTTTCTCTGCTTTGTACAGCGCGTTCCTTCTGCGGGCTGCTAATAATTTTAAGGCGATTTGGAAATTTAAGTAAGCTCGATTGCTTCTTAGTTGTGATTTAATAAAACGAGCGTATTTAAAAGTGGAGCTCGTAAATTGGTGTCGTGCGTTCTTAGATCTTTACTCAAGGCAAATTAAAAAGTCACGTGACTCGGTCATTCACTGGCTCTAAGCGGTCGTTCATTCAAGCGGTTATATCCTACACGTTTGCCATTCGCCGTCGCTTATCTGAATTTAGTGAATATCCATTTGCTCGTTTTATTTTAAAACGTTACTTCATCCTCCCGCTAACAATAGAAGCAGGAAGCAGAAGAATCTAATGGCACTACTTTCTCGTAAAATTACTTTTCACATCCGCCGGTCTCCGTGTTATCGAGTTCAATTACCACAATCGTCCGGAGCAGAGCGCCGTTCTTTTTATCTCCGACATCGCCGGGAACTGATAGACCCAAGAAACAACGGCGTTTCAAAATTCACTTTGCCCCCGATATCCACCTCTCGGCCAAAAGCAGCTCGGAGCCTGCCTCGAAAGCGCACACCTCGCGACCCCAGCGCCCCGTGCGGCTAAGCGCACAGCGGGCGGAGCGAAAGAAGAGCGGAGAGTGAGTAGCATCGGCAGCGCACATCCGCATAGCGGGGCGAGCGGAGCTCATTGCCGGGGATCGGATGTCGACTGGCGCCGTCTGGCCTCGCCTCTAAGATCACGTTAATTAACTTCGCTCGGCTCTCGCGAGAGGGAGGGAGAGCCCTTTGCTCCCCGCGCGCGAGCATTGTCCGAGCTTTGCGCGCTCGCGAAACTCGAGCCGCCGATTCGGAGCCGCGCGCACGAGCCGCCGCCGCCGCCGCTTTTTTGCGCGACGATGCCTCGTCGCGCGTTGACGAATTGATTGGCGGGAGGGGCATTTTGAGGACACGGGACTTTTTTCTTGTAATCGGATGTCGGGAGAGGTTTCGTGGCGCTTTGACCTATATTTTTAATTGAGGAAGGTGGAAGAATTTTTTTTTAATTGCATGTATAAGAATCGATTATTTGAAGGAAATGAAACCGTAAAGAGTGATGAAATTTCTAGTACAGCTTTTCATGTAACGATTACATAGAAAACCCGTTTGAGGTCATTCACAGCAGCTTTTGAGTCACCACTTTCTCGAAAGATACCGAATTAAACGCGTAAAATTAAGAGTTTTTTTTCGACTTTGGAGAGACGGTGCTATTTTTCGGTATAGGCTTTGATGTGACTTGTTAATATTGCTAACTGAAAACACGTCACTGCGTCTTTGCGCACGAGAAATTACGATGCAATAAATTCAGTTTTTTATGTATGCGAATTATCTTGCGCCGTTTGCGCAAAGCTAAACTTTTAATAATCAATATTTTTATAATTCAAAATAAATTCTCTATACAGTCCAAGAAAGTATATTACATAAAACTACGCGCATTTTCTTCTATAAAGAGAAGGAATTCCAATACAAAAGTTTTAGTTTCCTTAAGTCCATTTCCCACCGGCAGCGCAAAACTTTAAACAGCACTAAATCCTTTCTCGCTGCAAAAAACTTTTTCCACGTCGCCGTTCCCCTCGCCGCAATCGTCGCGATCTCTAATATACTCTTTCCCTCTTTGGGCAGCTCTCGGGCACAAAAAAACACCCTCCACCTCTTCGGCAGCAGCGGAGCAGAGAACTCCGCGTCACGCGCCGACGTGTCCGCGATTTCTCCTCCTCCTCCTGCATTCCCCGCATTCTCATCCCCCGAGACAGCGACCGCCACGCTCCTCTGCCTTTCCGAAACTTGGACCCCGAGGAGAGAGACGGAGGGCGGACTGTTTGCATAGGAAGCGCCGCTGATTTTTCGCGAGGGAGTGGACTTCTTCGCGGGAGGCTTCCGCTTAAGCGCTCCCTTTCTGCGCGCTTTTTCAGCTGGATTCAAGTCGAGAAGTACGAGGAAAGCGGAGGTTTTCTTTGTTTTACTCGCGTGTAAGTGCAGGTACGACGATAAAAATTAAACGCCATCGTTGATCTTTTAAATTTATCTTTGCCGTTGCGATTGATACATCAGAGTGGATTTATCGAAAATTAAAGCGTGTTTATTGAAAGGAGATTGTAATTTTCATTGAGCTACAGATTTCAGATAAAAGGATCTAGAAAGAACAAGATTTTGAAATGATTAAAAAAAAAAATTCCATTCATGGTTTTTTTATATTCAAGGCTTGCAGTTAATCACGTTTTTAAATTTGAAGTAAACTAATAAATTTGAGTTTATTCGTCATTTTCCCAGTAGGAAACAGTCAATGAAATTCCGAAGTGTAAATCAAATCAATCAAGCACAACTTTCGTTTTCGTAAAAAAAATTCAATTCGAAACAATGAATGATTCCTTATCTCCTGCCGCCTACACAAGACCGCTCTCATAAATCAACGAACGCCAGTGCAGGCGTTTCGCGAAAAGAAAAAGAAAAAAAGAAGCAACCAATCGACAAACAAAGTAAAGAATTCACTCGATCGAGCGCGAATTTCGATAATTCACATCCCGAGAGGATAAAAGCGCGGGAGGCACTCCGAACCGCCCGGTCCGCCTCGAACAATAAACAGCGACTCCTCGGTAGCAAAAAGAGGCCGCGCGGCAAAACAAACGATATCGGCGCGGATAGGGGAAAGGCTAAATCGGCGGCGAGCGGCGAGAAATAGAAGCTCGCGCGCGCAGCGCGTCGACGGAAAGATAAATAAGTCCCGGAGCCCGAGATGCGCGGCTCGATAAAGACGTAAGCGCGTGAGAAAAGCCGGCGTTAATGGACCGGAGTGGAAGAGAAATAAACCGCGAGCCAATAATGTAAATGAGTCCGGAGCCTGGGTGGATTCAGTTGCTCGGGGTGTCGCAATCGCGCGCGCGGAGATTCTCGAAGCTCGCCGGATAAGATCTCTCAATCTACCGCGAAAATTCGCGCTGGACGCTCGGGTGATTTATCCGCGGGCCGATGCTCGGCGCTGGGTGAAGGCTGGAGCCGGAGCGCTCTTTTTAGCGGGTTTAATGATGCTGACGCGGCCGCGCGTTAATGCGCGCATTAGATATGGATGTGGAAAGAATTTGCTCTCCGAGGTGGAATTAATCGTCGTTATATATGTTCGATGCGGAATTGGCCAAGTTGAATGCTTGTATAATGGGTTGGAAGGCACTTTTGAAATTGCAAACGCGCGCTTTACTGATGTAGGTAATAATTTTCATTGTAGTGCTTTATTCACTTACTCGAGCTGTAGTATCGTAATTAACTGCAGAAGTAAAAACGTAAGTGAGCAAGTTCATTTCTCAACCACCATTCCTGTGTATTATTCCGTATGCAGAGAAATATCTGAAGTTTGCAATGTTTATAGAAAAATACATTTTCTAGATTATTTATGCGCTTGCAGTAAATTTAATTTCTAAGTATCTGAATTTATAGATCTTAATTTCTCTATTTGTCCAAGCAGCCATCCCAGTAGATCTAAAATTTGAAAGAGCAAGACCCGCAATTTCCCAGCATAAAAAGAAAAAAAATTGAACTCCCCGAAGAAACGGCAAGCTCCGCCGTTCCAGTCCCTTCCCTCGAAACCGCCGCACAGGCCACTTAATGCAGGGGCCGGGGCAGGGAGATGCATTAAAAAAGGAGCATATAAAAGAGCTCCTCGTCGGTCGGGATGTAAATTAGGATCGATGATGGCCGGTACCTCCGGCCGGGGCCGCATGCGAGAGCGCCCCGCCAAGCTCGTCTATAACCTTTTCCCGTGACTCAGATCGGAGGAATGCGGCTTACGGCTATTTGGGCGGTCCCCCCCACGAGCGGGGAAGACGACGACGACGACGACGCGGCGGCGGATTCGCGCGAATCCATCTGGCGGTGGTCCGAGGCGACCGGAGATCGCCCGGCGTGCGAGGCGGCGGCAGCTGAAAGGGGGACGATCGCTTTCCGGCATTTCCGTAGCTCGTAAATCCGCGACCGTTTCGGGGCCCGCCGCTGCATTCCCGGCTTATCGCCGCCGGGCTGATAAGCGGACGGGTTTTTCTACCTTTTTCGGGAGGGGGTCGTTTGTTTGACGAGGACGTCTCTTTTTTTTCGGATTGGAGAATTTTGTATTTCATTATTTCACAATGAAATTAGATACTATTTTTATGCGTTCTCAGGGAAAGCAGATTTCCAATAGATACCTCGCGAATTGTTTGCAAATCCGGTGGGTAATTTTCAATAAGAAGCGATTGAATAAATTCACACGAGCGAGACTCGCTCAATAAATTTCTCGATAAGAGTAATCTGCGCTGCACAGTGTTCAGCGATACTTTTTCCTATTAACTTGTTAGCTATACTGAAAAGCAAAATAAACACCCTCAAGAGACCGATGCCGACGGACGATCCCTCGTCGAATTAATATAAATCTCGACTTCGCCTCCGTCGGTCCGCTGTTAAAATGCCGAGCCGCGTCTCGGCGGTAGAGCAAAAATTTTCCACTGCTTCGAGAAGCGACGAGTGAATATCGCAAATCTTCGTCGGTGCGGCGGCGCCGTCCATCGAACGTTTCCAATAGGCGTCGCGTTT
>JAWWEM010000044.1:3804277-3825472 GCA_035582935.1 Ormyrus thymus | reverse complement strand
TCCCTGCGTTACTATAAAATATAGTAATTTTTATTATATGATATATTAAATTTTCTTATGACATTTTTCTCAGTGCAAGAATCGTCTGCAAGCATCCTCTGCTCGGCTACAGAACCGTTTCACCTGGCGTACTCCCGATGATTCAGTCGATCTCGTCTCTCTCTCTCTCTCTCTCTCTCTCTGCGTCACTCTCCCTCTCTCTTCCGACTCGCCCGTCCGTAAGTTACAATCCGTGGTATAAGCACCAACGGCCTCTCTCACTCTCTCTCCATGAAACAACGAGGCTTCGTTTACAAAGAGGATCAGCAGCTGGGCTGGTGGAAGATATCGCGTGGGAATCGGCGCGTTATATTCCGCGCGGAGCGTTGCGGGGCGCGAGGCATAATAAACTCGTTTCTCGGATTCCGCGACGACGACATTCGGCCCACGCGCGACTTTCACGCCTCCGCGCACACTCGTGGAGCTGCGGGTATCCTCGTTGCGGCGGCGGCGGCGATTCTTCGTTTAGCCTGACACTCGACGCGAAACTCATGCCGGAGGGGGAGATAAAGCAGGGGGGTTGTCGTTGCGGAGAGAAAGGGAGGGTAAACAAAGCTATTATTCCGGCTTAGGAATTTTATGGGATATCGGCACGAGCGCCACCGGTTCCTTTTTATTCGCCGGCAGGGAGAGGAAGAGAAAAACTTTTCCTTTTTTGCGAGCCGTCAAGGCTGACTGCCGCGCGTCGGCGCGTGCCTTTCGGCAAGAAGCTTTAGAAAGAGCTTAGCTTTCCTTTCTGGCGTATGAGATCCGATGAAAACCACGCGTGTTTAGTCCAAATTGTAGAAAATTTATGCTCTTCGCCGAAATCCCGGAGCTGCGGTTCAGCGCCGTTCGCGGCGATAACCGTTAATTGCGTTTATGAACAGCGACGCTCGTTGAAAACCTCATTGCCCTTGAAAAAAAAAAAGAGTAAACCGCGAAGTATCTCATTTCTCCAACTGGGTCGCGAAAGAAAAGTTCACGCTATACGCCAAAGAATCTCTCGCTCGCGTCGGTGGACGACGAGTCAAATGGACCGAAACGAGAAAACGTCCAGCCGCGAGAGTTCCTTCCTCTTTCGCCGCGCGAAGTAACGCGCCGACCTTTCGTCGATTTTCTCAAGGAAAACAATTATTTTAGCCTGCTTTGCGTGCCCGCGCGAAGGTAAACAGGGACATTTCGAGGGAAGTTATTTTTACGTTAGAATGAATGGCGCCGTTATCGTTGTTTACATTCGTCGCCGCAGTATATCCAAAGGTTGAATGAATTTTCGACCAGTCGAGGAGAGAGATGCTTATCGTCCGGCCCGGAGAATGAGTAATTTCAGATAATTTGAGATCTGATAAAAGAGAAGGCTTCATAAACAACTTATCGCAGCCAGATTACTTGAAAAGCGTGCAATTAACGCCCGCGACTCAATGAAAACAAAGTCAACGAGCAGTGAGCTAATCCATTTACAGCTGCATTCACAAAAAGTGCCGATTGACAATCCATAGCTAACGTTTTTTCCCACGTCGACGTTTCCTCTAATAAGGAAGGAAGCGCGTTTTGTCAGCACGCTTTACCGCAAGCATTATCCCCCATTTGCGAGAAATCGTGGGAGGAGGCATTTTCCTCGCCGAGAGCAAACACGATGCAGCGATTTAATGGGAGACACTTTTTCCGAGGTGCGTCTGTTCAATATTTCCCTACGTGCAGCCGTCACTGTTTACATTACGGCGCGCACCCACAACAAGTATACAAGCGGTGACTCACGCGATTTCAGAGTATATATGTATATGCATATACCCGGATTCACCGCTTTCTGTCCACACTTTTTTCCCCGCGCTCGTTTCGCTTACTAATGCCGGAAGTGCGCGAACGTCTATTAGAGAATCGACGAGGAAGAGGCGCAACGCCGCTTCGTAATCTCCTCTGCTTTTCTGTTCGCGCTCATTTTTTCTTTCCCCCCCGAGTCCTTCTTTAGAAAGCGGGGAAGCTGCCGAGCAGTCCAGAGGCGCTTTGACTCTCGGCCGCGCACTGAAAATTAAGCGGGAGTACGCGCGAGGCAATCGACGAGCCTAATGAAGCGGTAAGAAGCAGGAGACAGTCCACGGAGAAACCTGCGGCCAGCCGCTCGAAAGGGATTCGAGGCTCTTAAATTCGATCGAGATTTTTATATGGAGCAGTTTTACCTCCGACCTTCGCTATATCTTTCTGACGTTGCGCCACGTGGAATTACGAAAATACGTGCCTCTTTTCATTTTCCCGGCGACGGCGCTGGAATTTTAATAAAACCGCTTCATAAAAACGTAATTAAATCAATCTCGGCAGATTTCAGGCGCTAGGCTCTCCTCGCGTAAAAAGAGTCGGGCGTGAAGTAATGCAGCTAAAAAAAAAAAAACCAGTTCTCATTGACGCAAGGCTTCGCGCCATTTTACCCGCGACTAGAGAAGCAAACAGCGCCGTAAAAAAGAAAAAGGAAAGAAACGACGAAAAACAGCACCGAGCGCGGCGGCATCTTCGCGAAAACGAGGTCGCTTCTAATTGTTACGGTTATTACGTTCGGCCGTTGGCTCGCGCCCGTAACGCAAGGTACGTGAGAAATTCTCACCGTCGTCGGCGCTTCATCCTTCGACGCGCTCGTCCGCCAGGGAGCTTTGGCAAAGGGGAGAGAGGGAGGGAGAGAGAGAGGCGAGCCGAAGCCTGGCTAATGAAGACGACGGGAAGCTCTGACCAGTGCTCGATGTATAAAGAGCGCATGAGCTGCCCCGTTTGACCTCCCTCGATCATGCACGCGACGAAAGTTTAACGACGATTCCTCGCGTGGGCAGAGCCTCTTCTCGGAACTCTGCTTAATTGCCGCTTCATTGCCTCTCTATGGTCGTCGAGCTTTCGAGCGCGTAATATCCCTTATTAATCGGGTCAAGTTTTAATGTTCTCTGTTTTTTTTTCTTTTAGATTTGTAATAAAGTCGCTCCGTTAATTCAAAGCCGACTGTCGTCGAGTAGCATCGTTACATTATGCAAATCCATTGCATAATAAGAAAGTACGGGAGAGAGAGAGGGAACAATTTAAATCTCCCAAATCCCCCCTCCCTCTGCCCAATTGAATCGAGAGATTGCGCAATAAAGGCGCTAATATTGTTCGGCCGGCTTTCCCCTCTGCGGTCTGCAGGCGTCGCGAGTGCTCGAGTTACCCCGTCGTCGGCGATCGTCTTCCAAGGCTGCGCTCTGCACGCCGGGGATTCCGGGCCTTAAGAAGAGGGACAGGGTCGGGGGGGGGCACGGGAAGAGGGAAAGAATTTCGGCGCGGGGGCTCTTCTTCTGCTTTTGGAAAAATCTCCGCCGGCGAGGGAAGTAATATGCTAATGAGACGCCGAGGGCTTTTACTCCTCGGCGCGGACGACTAAATGGCCGTAAGCAGCCTTTCGTCGCTGGACTTGGGAGTAAGAAGTTAATTCCTCGAATCGCTCGGAGATAGAATTCCAATGGCAGTAAAGCCCGAGAAATGCTACAATGAAATCCTCTTACGAATTTAAAACCTTTTAATCAGATATAGAAATGCCACGTGACCTCTATTCTCTGCGTCTTTCAACCGGTTCACTTTGGCTGTACAGTTTATCTATTCACCAAATGGCTTTTGAATTTTCAACGTTCTTTCACTTTTCTAATAATTTTTCGTCAATATTTTGAAGTTGACTTTTAAATTGATAACCAAAAATTAATTAAGACTGTATTGTATAAGATAAGATAAGTTTAAAGATTAACAATTTCCTATCGGTTTTTAAATGAAATTAATTTACAACCATAATACGATCATATCTAAATTAAATTGCAAATAATTATTCCTTTTATGAAAGCGATTACTGATTACAGCAGCGCCTAGTTTTATTTGTTTAACGCATAATAAGTAACTATTTATAGCATAAGCAAAGTAATAAATAAATACTTATTTTGAAGTTGCAATGTTTTATGAATAGGCAAGAGGGTATTCTAGTTTTGCAATTAGTGAATTTAATTACGTACTCCCAAAAGACATTGAATTAGCATTAGAATCAACGAACAATCTAACGATTACGTAAGTCGGAACCGTTGTATAAGTATACTTCATAAATAATTTTAAACTAAATTAGCAAACTTTACACAATTGAATTTGACGATACCTACATTTGTATTTTAAAATTTCATTAATCTTATTCGGTTTGCCTCTTCTAGTAGATCATATGACAAACGTAAATCAAGCAACACATAATTAAAATCAAGAAAGTCAACTTCACGTACGGCGAGGCCGAAACGTCGTTGTGTTAATGTCCAAAAATTAATCATTGTACCCGAGGTTTGCATATCTAAAATAAATCGTTCGCAGAGTCGAAATCAATCCGTATCTTTTTACAACAGAGAAGGTTCAGAAGTTACCTGCATGCCTTATCTACGACAGCCAGTGCAAGCCTGCGGCACAAAAGGAATCGGCAAAAGTCGAGCTCTCGCGGCTTGGCGCGCGTTGCGTCAGCTGCGCGCAGCCAAAGTCCAGCCTCTCCCGCGGAGAGGCACCTTTTACCGATATTGTTACCCGGAAAAACGGCGTCCCTCGCGCTCGACGCTTCGGGTGCATCGCGCGGCGTCGCCTCTCGCGATAAGGCAAAGCGAAACCGCAGAATTTACCAGATCCCAATGACTAATGTATCGCGCTCGAATAAAATGAAGAATGGGAATTTCGCGGCGTCGAGGTACGGGGGGGGGGGGGGGGCGGCCGATAACGATAAGCGGCCTGCTGTTCGCGGTGTGCGATTGTTTTGCGCGGCGGAGATTTGATTTTCGGCTGAGAAGGAGAGGCTCTTGCTCGAGCTCTCGAGCTCGGCGTGCAGCTGAGTTTTACATGCATTATTCAGCAAGTTTTTACGGCAGGCGTTAAATTATAATTAGTTTGGCAGTCAAAATATAGTGCGACTGGCGTTCTAGAAAGGAACTTTGGCGGTTTCCGAGGAAACGCTTCGAGTAGGCGTGAATGTACGTCTTAATTATATTTTATGCCGTGTGTAGGCACTCGGTGATAAAATATCGCCGTACAATGTAATTAAAATTGATTGCACTTTGGGAATTTTAAGTAACTTTAAAAAATGCTCAACAATACTGGGTCACTGGGAAGCCTTATTTTAATTTGAAAGTAAATAGGGAATTTAAAGTATGTTAAATGAGAATTCAGTGCCTCTATATACAGTAATTGTTTGAGAATAATGTAACGGGACAGATCTTACTACTTGGCATAGTGAAAATACAGCTCTAACTACTCAATATTCAACATAAATTAGCACCTGCATTCCCCATTGTGCAGAGAAGAAGTTTAAGTTTACAGTAACGTTTATGTTTCCCGTGACAGCTTTTCAAACTAAATTTTACAGAATATCTGCCACCAGGTAGTGAAAAAGCTAATAAATGTAAAATTAATTAAAGAAACGTGTTTTTAATTTAACTTTATGCTAATGATACTTGACTTACACCAGATAATAATGATTGATTTACGATTTATTTTTCAAAATATGGGAGTAAATCGTACTGTTTAATGAAATGTTACAAATCATTGATGAATCTACATCTGGATTGCAGCTTTATCTTCATATTTAATACCACTTTAATTAGGCGACACGGACACCGAAACTGATTCTCGGGTCACATAATTTTCAATATGCAATAACGCTATTGGAAATTCAAAAATAAAAAAACCTCTCAATTCAGATGAGGGATTAAAATCAGTTTCCAAAAGTTAAAAATCTTTGATCAAACTTTGAGGCGCTAACGTCAGCCGTAGTCGCAATACTCACGGCAGCAGCAGCAGCCGCAAGCCGATACCGAGCAGAGTGCAGAGTATAGGCTTTGCGGACGTAATCGCACAATGAAAAAGAATTCCAGCGTGACTACTTACGTTTTCCGGTTGCGACGATCGCCTCTGCCGCGGCACACAGAACAGCGGCACGCCGCTTTCCCGCTTCCTCTCCAATATAGCGGCTTCCGTTACGACGTCGATCACAAAAATCCCGCACGCCAATCGGCCCTGAGGTGACCGGCGCGGCTTACGCACAGCCCTCTGCTACATAAACACTGCACGCCTCTTCTCTACGCATCACCATTCAATGAAACAATTAACACTTGCGCTGTCTCTCTCTCTCTCCCCGCCGAATCGAAAAAGCCAGCAGCGCGCGGGTGCCTCTTCTCTCACTGGCCTCTCTTTGTTTACCTCGGGGAACGACTGGCAAGTGTCCTTCGCATACTGCAGCGGTGTCGATCGCGCGGCGCGCGAAAACTCGCGCTACTCTCTCCAAGAGAAGGGAGATGGAGCGAAGCCAAGTACTCGGCTCTTTCTCGCGCGGTATACCTGCACTGAAACAAAGAGCGAGAGGGAAAACTCGAAACCGAGCGACGCTTCCTCCCTTTGAGGTTAGGTTCGCGGGGCCGCAATTCTTTCTTTCTCTCCCTCTCGACTGGGGACCGGAGAAAAAGACGCGCACCTGGGACGCGCGAGAGCGACGCCTCACCTATCCCGAGAGCCTGGCGGCCGCTGGGTGGGGGACGCAGCGCGCGCGGAGGCAGGAGAGAGGAGCAGAAAACGTGCGGACGTGGTAGCGCGCGCCCGTGTGCACGTCGACCGGAGACGCTAACAGGTTGCGCTCCGCGTACTGACTGAGGAACCGAGCCGCGAGCGCGAGCGGAGAACTTGCTCCGAATTGGATGCCAGGAGCGCTCTCCCACTCCCCCCTCCCCTCCCGTGCAGCGCCGGCGACGCGCTCCGTGTGCTCTGCACTCTATACTACACTCGCCGCTAAAAAGCCCACGCATTCCCCCACTGCCGCCCCGAGAGCCCGATCGTTTCCTCTCTCTGTGTTGCCCGTGTCTCTCTGTTTTCCTCGGGAGCTTCTTTTCAGGCGGACTCGAGGATCGGGCGCGAGGAGGAAATCGGAAACTTTTTGAAGAACTTTTCGTCGGTGGTTTTTTAGAAACGATGCTGAACACTGGCAATAGCAAAAGTCTATATTTTTCACGAAAACGTGTCAGAAAACTAGCTGTCCTGATGTCTCAAATTTAGGTATATTACTGTTTAGGGATTGAAAACCTAATGGATTTTAAACATTAGCGATGTTTTTCCCCTAATTAATAAATTTTAGAAAAAGGTTGAAAAACTACGCTGATTTTTTCTTAATTTTGCAATAATTGAGCAATTTGGTATTCACGCTGTCTTTTTTTTAATTGTAAATCGTGAACACTCGTTACTAAAAGCAACCAATTTTTATCTAATCCATTCGGATTTTAAAAATTTAATATAACAATAATTAAATAATATATTTATAATGCAGTCAAAAGTTAACAGGAATATTTAATTTCGATTCAATTTATTTCCAAAACATTCAAAATATACTTGCATTATCTTGCAATGATTAGTAAAGAAAAAATGATATAATGTGTGACACATACGGTGTAGCGGGTTGCATTTCAGCAGGCGCCTATCTGAAACAATTCATCATTAGTTGCATCATGATTGTAAGATAACAACCTCAAGATTGCGCTACTTTTTGGTTCAATTTTGAATTTATAACATTTTGGAATTCCAGCGAAAAAATCCCATAATTTTTGCCGTTTTATGAACTTAAAAGCTATCTCGACAGATTTTTGCCTATACCTCCAGAACACCAGCTTTGAACTTAATAGAAAATTTCATACATTGTGGAGACAATTAGCGTTCCTTTTTTTATAAGTCAAGGGAAAAGTTACCGCGGTAAACTTCGAGAACGGAACTGTCTTTCACAGTTTCTACACACAACTGCCTGGCAAGAGGACGATAATTTTTTTTCTCTCTCTTTCTTCTCGGGCGTCTTCCTGTAATTTTCAACATTTATCACGCTTCTTCCGCAACTCCGGCCTCACCTAAGCATATCGATGTACTTTTCTTTTACAGTTTTAAAATATGCAAAAGCGCTGATTGTTTGCGAGCAGCATTGTTCCGTTCTTTATCTACCATCAGATGTGCATCGTTTGTAAAATTAAAAGCTGCGCAATCGCCTGCGATGCTTCCAGCTGCATTAATTTGTGATTTTCATAAGGATCATCAAGAAATTATTAAGGAGTACACCGTGTTATTATAAAAACATGGTGGGCAGGGTGCTGTTAACTTCATTAAACACAACATTAAATTATTGAAGAGTGCTTTTTCATTACTTATTACCACTAATGTAACTATACCATTTCCTTCTGGATAGAATTTCAATTTAATCAAATGAAAGTTCTATTTTGAGATATTAATTATCAGCGCTTCCGAGAAAGTGTAAGCGACTATGCAAATCCAAATAAGTCGTTAAATTTATTGCTTCTTAAATATTTATTGCATTAAAAAAGTGTTTAGTTTACCGAGAAGAAAAGAAGCCCGTTTAAAAAAAAATCGCCAGGAAACTATAACCGAAACTGCAGCTTTCTAAAAAAAAATTGAAACCGCAGTCACGAACCGGGCACATCATATCAGCGGCTCCTCTCGCGAGCAAAAATAAATTCACACATCCAAAATGCACTTTCTCGCATGCGAAAAGGCCGCGCCGCCGCCGCGGCGCCAAAGCACGCTTCCAGCTCACGTACGCGCGCGCGTAACGATATGCCGATCGCGAGTCGCGATTCTCAGCCGCCCGGCGAATCCGCCAGCTGACGCCGGCGATCCGCGCCCCTCCGCCGCGTCTCGTTCTCTCGAAAATATGACGCTCGTGCCCGCGCATATAAGCAGCGGCTCTCTCGAGGAGGAGAGAGATGCGGGCACTCGAGGGGGTTATTCTCGGGAACGTCGTCGCGTGTGGCTCGGATGATACAATCGCATTCCCTCCTGGCCCTCGTCCTTTTGTCGTATGCCCCGCGGTTCTCCGTTACTTTGACGCATCGCCGTCGCCGCGAAATTGGATTGAGAGCGAGAGACGCTTTTTCGGCGAGGGGGGCCGCGTCAATTTGGATGGATTGATTGAAATCCCGACTGACGCCTGGACGTTTTCGGGGCTTTTTCTAGGCCGAGGGACGCGGCTTGAGGATTTAGATGGGATACGTTTTAATCCTATGGATGTAAGAAGCGATTCGGATGTATTTTTTCATGCTCGTAAGCATTTTTTATTACTGCTTGTTTCCAAAAGTTTAAAAATTGCGTTTTTTTTATACAATGACAAGTTAGTCCAAAATTCAGATAGATAATCTAATAACTTGATTTTATTCATACTCGAAAAGTGTTTTTTTTTTCTATATGTATCAAACTATCTATATAAAAACTGGGGAATTGCCGTTGTAAAAGTAAATATCCCACACGTTCACTCTGTAGTAGTTCGGAATTTCGAAAATTGAAGTTTAGCATATCCTCCCGCGAGTACAAGCCGCATTATGAATACATTACCAGAACCCGAGCGATAATAATACTCAGCGCGCCCAAACCCTTATCTATTTCCATCTTTACGCCGGCCTCCCCCTGCTCCTTCCTTTATTTGTTATTCCTCTCTCCCTTTTCAAGAGCGTCGTCGGCCCGAGCTGCGGTCGGCGGCCGCTCATCGGGTATCATCCGGTCGCGGCGTCGACCGAGAAGAAACTGCGCCGACGAGCGGCCGCGCGCACGCAGGAGTAATTGATATCCGCGCGGGACGTCGTACGCGTATCGGGAAATATCGCGTAAGCCGATACGCGGGCCGGGAAAAATCGCGCGGGACGATGAAAAAAAAAGGAGTCGGACGAAATAAAAGGACGCGAACAATGGGCGGGAGGGAAAGTGAAGTTAAACAGAGCGCGACGCCGGAGGATAGTTAAATATTTGACTGCCGATGCTTGCGGCTTTCGAGAAGGGAGCTGCTGCTGGGTTGTGAAAGAGCACTTGCCATTGCCGGCTCTTAACCTAACGTGCTTTAGTTTCAGTCGAGTGATGGCTTACTTGTTTGATTTTCTTACTCTTTTTTTTTGGGGGGGTGCTTTTTGTCGAGCTTGACAAGTCAATTGGCAGTGCTCTCCACCTTATGTTTCCATAATTTTTTTTAAGAAACTTGATCTGACAATGAGAAGGCCATATGTCTCCGATCACATATTTTTTTAAGCGCAATTCGGTTGGGCGAACAGTATTGGATTTAAGAGCCCAAAAGTGATTACCAAAAAATTACATCTTACTGAGCGGCACATGTCTTTTGAAACATAAGGATTTTAAGTAAAGTGGACTGTACTTCGAAATTTCCTGGATATTTCTTAAAATTTTTAAGAGTAAAACTGTAAAAGAAAATTGAATTACAATTCCAATTACAAATATACTCTACAATGCGACTGTTTGATTAAAAAAAAAAAAAACTGGGAATTCGAAAGAAAAACACTGAATTAAAGTCCAACAATCGCGCATAAAACGAGGCAAACCACATAAACGGCCCATTGCAAAGGTCATTAAAAAGAAACAAAGCACACGGACGGGCGGCGACAAAAACTGCACGGGGACAAAAAGCGCGCGTGGCACGAGCCGTTAAAAAAAGAAAGAAAGATATCTGCCGAGCGGCAGACGGACAGAGGCACGGCGGCACGAAGCACATCACGCAGAGGCGGGCACCAGAAACGAGCCTCTGTCCTACATGTCACGCGAACTGGCCAGGCTAATTACTTGATACAATTATACGCGGCTCGCGCGTTACAGCGCGACGCGCGCAGGATATACACCGCTCGCGGGAGAGCCATTACTTCGCAATCGGCGAGGAGAGCGCGGCTCTATTACGCTGGAACTTGCGCACGCTCGACGGGCGAATCTCCGCGCGGCTGATGACGGTCTTAGATTCGCGCGCGCGCGGCGACAAAAAAGAACCAGTTTGAGTGCGCGAACGACGAGGCTTGCGTAAGTATTATGTTACCGATGAGAGCCGGGAGTTGAATTCGATGGAATATGAGGCTTTGTTCTCCGGATCCGCGTAACTTTGAGTTGTAATCGCGAGCTTCTTTATAAGTTGACTTTTTTTATGAATGAAGCGTTTTATTTTTAGAGCTGTTTATGTGTTTTAAGGTCAGGATATTTAAAAAAAAAAGTTATCAAATATGAAGTTTCTACTATAATTGTTATATAAAAATATGAAGTAGGTTATTGCGGATATTTGTGGGCCAAAAATAGCCTTGTAAAAAATTATATAAACTGCATTAGCTTTCCCTGCGTTTCAAAAATTCGACGTACCTATATACTTGATAATAAAATTAAAGTAAACCGCATCGGAAAAGAAAGATGATCGTAAATATGACTTAAATGCTACAAAAAGATATAATAACACGAAGTCAATAATAATCATCGATGCATTAACTTGTTATCACAAGCATTTCAATTTTCTTTTAATAACGTAATCGCAACAAAAATTTAATAGTTTATAACGATCCATAAATTAAACAAGAAAGTTTTTGTATAAAATTTTATGCAGCCATAATATTAGATGCTTAAGTATCTCAAAAAATGTTCACTACACCCTAAAAACCGTGACGCTGCTAAGCAGGCGCGAGGCACCGGTGAGACTTTCTACCTTTTCAGAAAAAATTCCACGAAATCCGGAAGGCGCGTAAATAAGGTATACACGCGTATCACGTCGTGACTGTCGGCTTGCCTATTATTTCCTCGCGATCCCGTCCTGCCGCATCTCGCAGACGTTCATGCACGCTCGCGCGCGCGCGCTCGAACGAGATTTACGATTTGTTTTCTCGCTTTTCCCCACCTCGGCTCAATTTCATTGCCCGGATTATTTCGAGACGCTCCGCGGGCCGTGACCGTCATTCCCGTTCCGTTAGCTTTTGCTAATTACCGCGAGGATGTTGATAAGCGATTGATAAATAAAGGACGGGAGAGGATGCGATCGCGATACGGGCTTATGCCAAGCGAGCGGGCAGGCAACCGGATCGTACGAGGCTGCTCTGGAATTAACGGATTGCCCGCGTCGCTTATAGCTTTTCCAGTCTGCGTGCATTCGCGGTTCTTTGATTTTGCCTGTTTTTGAGGGGAGTTAATTGTAAACTTGCCGGCGATGCTTGATGGCCGATGAAAATGTGCGCGCGATGTTTGCTAACGCGCGGAGGGAAGAAAAAAGTCTGTGATGAGCTGTTGCAGATTTTAGCGATTTGCTGAGCTGCCCGGAAATGAAGCAGCTTTGAAAAATTGTTGTCAATTTCAGCTTGTAATGAACAGAAATTTCATTTCTATTAAAATGAGGTAAATACTTAATGTGATTTTATTTTAAAAATGTAAAAAGTGGCAGAAAATGATGCTATTAGTTAATTTTACAATTAAAATGATTATCGCCACATTTATCTTAATATTTTATTCGAAAACAATTGTATAACAATATAATTAAAATAATTTTACATTTACTTATTTACATAATACACTTATTGAGGTATTCTAAATGGAAATCCGAGGTTCGGATCATCAGAAGTCTCGTTTGTCTCATCGGGTTTTTTTAGCTTAATTTCATCAGCTGAATGAGGACCTAAAAATTCATCTTCATTACCATGAATCATGTCAATTAATGGAATAGGTTTCATTTTTCGAGCTGCGAATTCAATTTTTCTTGTCAAAATTATTTCCAACGGCCTGCATATAAAATTTACAACTCTGCAATCTTTCGGACTACCGATTCTACCAGTTCTTCCGCACCTAAAGTAAAATGATTAGTTATTAAATCAATACTAAGAAATTAAAATTTTTAGCTTCAATTTGATTCGTGGTCTCCATAGATGTGCATTTACCTGTGAATGTATTCTGATGTAATTAAAGGAAAATCATAATTAATAACTTCTTTAACTATTGTAGTATCAAGCCCTCTTCCGCCAGTGTCAGTAGTACATAAAATATTGGAAATGCCATTTTGAAATTCCACAAATTTTATTCTTCTTACGTGACTTGGAAATTTTCCATGTAAAGTAATGCTTTTGATATTGAATTGTTTGAGGAATATACTAATAAAATCGCAAGTTGCGGAAGAATTACTAAATATAATAATTGGAGTTTTATTTTTTATTTTTGGTTTAATTAATTTCAATAACTCTATCGGTTTTAGTGATGAACCAACTCTGACGAATTTTTGTGGAACCTTAATTTGATGTTCATTACCTGTTGTTATTGGCACAAGTGAGTCGCTCTGAAACATTATTAATTTTTCAGTAATAATTACACTTTCATAGACAAAATGATTTACTTACATTTACTACATTTTCTAATAATTCTGGTAAATTTTGTGGTATAGTTGCAGAATTCAGAGTTATTTGTGCATTTGATGGATAACGTTCATTAGGATTTCTTCCTGCACCAATCTATATTTAATACATAGATTAATTTTACAACAAACTTTAATAACAATTATTATTATAATAAAAACACAAAAGGTTTTTAAAAAAATAGTTCATACCGGAATTTTGTGCAAAAGATTGACAACAGTACTACTAAAGGTTGTATCAAATAATGTATCTGCTTCATCCATAATCACATGCCTGACCTCCTCCATTTTATAAACATTTCCTGCTACTAGTTTGTTTAATATTCCTACAGTTGCAACTAGTAAATCAACTTCTCCAACAGGTGGATTTTTGAATACATCTTTTGTTTTCCCTCCAATAAGTGTCACAATCTTGATGTCAAGGTTCTTAGCTAATTTCTTTGTTACTTTCTAAAATATAAACATAAATAGTAAATCTTCAATCTATGTAATATAAAGTAGTAATGAAAAGGTATAATTACATCTCTCATGACTTACAGAAATCTGAATAGTCAATTCTTTGCTTGGAGTTATAATAATTCCTAATGGTCTATTATAACCTCTGTCTTTCATGGGTTTCCATTCGAGTATTTGTTGAAGTAATGGAACCAAAAAAGCATATGTTTTACCACTACCAGTTTCCGCAGCCATTATCGCATTTTGATTACTTAATAAAGCTGGCATACTCAACTTTTGAATTAGTGTAGGATTAATGATATCATTTTGTTGAAGATTTTGTAATAATTTTTCATTTAAATTTATATCTTTAAAATTTAAAGATTCATCTACTTGTTCCTCTGGGATCTATAAAATTAAAAGGTGTAAGATTATTATATCTTCAAAAAATTAATTTAAAATTACATTAAAATTTATTATTTTAAGTATTTAAAGATAATTACGTAGTTGTCAAATGGGTATATTGTAAAATAATCTCCTCTAGAATCCCTATGTTGCCATCCTCTTGAAGCCAAAGGAATGGGTTGAAATTTTGGATACGTATCACCTTCGTAAAAATTAAATTGACGGTTTTTGCATTTTATAATCAATTTTCTTTGCGGCTTTTCAATGGGCTGATCAATTTCTGTTAAAGCATTTTCATTGTCCTCCTCAGCGATTTCATAATCCTCATCATCAACACTTTCTGATGTCACCTGCAAATATTTTGTTACATGCTCAGTTACTATTAAAATAAGTTGAAGGAAAATTATGTCTTACCAAGTGTTTTACTGAGAATCTTCTAAATTTCAAAAGTGATTCATCAGAAATTTGATAACAGAGTTTACAAAGGCGAGGAAACATTTTAAAATGATGTTTATAAATTCTGTAATTGTATAAATTTTCGATTTAATATTAATGATATAAAATGAGTAACATTATCAAAAAAGTAGTTTAGTTAAAAAAAAACTAAAGTTGGATCTTTAATTTTTCTTACATAATTTAAATTGTTAATCAGTAATAATAAAATAAACTTATGAAAATATTGTAAAACATGTTTCACTGTGTACGTCTCGTGATGAACACGTTTTTCTAACCTAATAAAATTTACCGGCTGAGTACGGAAACAGCGCATGCGTCGATTGAAAACAAATCATACTGGATTTTACGCGTCACAATTCAAACTCATATATTTATTTTTTTTTTATTAGGATGCATTTTTTATAAAGAATAAAAAAAATTGCTTAAAATAGAGGCTGCAAATGATCAAATATAATAAAAAAATCTCTAAATTAACTTATTACTTACACAGAATGAAATGAAAACGAATTATCATTTAATATTTTTTTAATAAGAATATATAAATGTTTGCCTACAGATATATACACTGCGTTGTTAATATTAAATTATATTTTTTAAATTCACAACAAATTTAAAAATTTATAATTATGTTACTGTTAGAGTATTATTTTTTGATTTGGAAAAGGAAAATTATAAAGCAGATGATTAATTAGTATAACTTTACTTAAAAATAATCACTATCTTACAAAATTCTTTAAAATATTTGTCTATTACAAAAATATGACTGTCGTATTCTACATTGTATCAATGTATTTTTTACAATATATATAATATCATAGAGTATATTTTTTCTTAAAATATAGATTTATTCTTAAAAAATGTTGTTCAGACCCAAAGTGGCACAATGTGAAAAATTATAAAATGATATTACTTTACAAAATTTGTGTAAGTGGCACTATTGCTCAAAATTTTGCATTTTTTAGAAATAACACTTGCTTTCTATTCTATGCTGCAAAACTTTTATAATTGCACCTGCAATATAAAATGTAAAAACAATTTTTTTAAAAGACTGAAATCTATCGGTAATGTATCAATATTGCGACTTTGAGCAGCAATACATTCATTTATTTTTCTTATTTTACATATTTTGATATTTAACGCACATTTCTATCATTGCTAGTCTAGCAAAAATATTTATTGCGCTTGAAAAATTCTTAAGCGATTGCAAACGAACGTACTAGTAAATGCATAATTATTACTTTGTAAACAGAGCAATGTAAATAATTCAAGAAAACTTCTGGAAATTTCGAAAACTCGTTGCCGGACTTGTCATCCGCACGATACTTGTCCGAACGATATTCCGTAAAATGCTCTAAAATTGAAATGATTCGTCGAGAAGTGCAGCCATTTCTTTCCCTATATAATATGTACGATCGGTACATAAACCTGCGCCCGCAAAAAATACTCCAACTAGACTAGCCGTTCTCTACGTCGATGGCACAAACGATCTCCCAGCTTCGCCTCCCATCAATGACAGCCGCAGCTCTTGACCACCATGTTCTTGTACTTCTTCAAGATGACGTTGCTCTCGTCGAGGAAGTAGAGCACCGAGATCGGCGAGAGCTTGGTCGGCGCGCAGCAGGGCTTGGGCACCTTGCCCGGGTTGACCAGGTGCACGAGCGTCTGGACGATCGCGTGATTCGTCGCGTTCATGTGCGCGTTCAGCGGGAAGTTGCACTCGCCGCTGCAGTAGTACGCGTCGTAGCCGTCCGGGGCGATGATCCAGTCCTGCCACTTGAGGTCGCGGAAGCTCACGTAGAGCGTCTGGATCTTGCAGGTGCGCGAGTTGTACGTCACCTGGGGATCGGTGTAGGGATTGCCGCGGTACTCGAGGCTCGAGATGTCGGACTTGAGCTTCTTGCGCTTCGTGTCGCGCTTCGCCCGGACCTTCCTGGTGGCGAGGCCGGAGGTCTTGAAGAAGGCGACCATGAAGGGCTGCCGCTCGGCGACTCCCTTGAAGCCGACGATGCCGATGTCCTCCGGCTTCATCTCGTGGACGAAGCGATCGGCGGGGTGGACCGACAGGTAGAGGCCCCTGTTCCCGGCGGGGTTCTCCACCCAGTAGTGCAGGGCCTCGCTGACGTTGAGCGTGATCCAGCCGTCGCGGTCGGCGGTGGCGTTGACGGCGTCGATGTACTGGAGCTCGCGCTCGCCGTCCTCGAGCCGGAGCACTCGGTAGGCGGTGAGCGTGAAGGAGCCGCGGTTCCTGCCGGCCTTGGCGAGCTCCAGGCTGCGGTAGAGCCTGAGCTCGGCGCTGAGGATGTGCTCGTTCGGCGGCACCTCGGACACGTCGAACCAGAGCCGCTTGCCGCGCTCGTGCCTGACGCTCGGCACGTGGTGGTTGTGCGCGGCGAACGTCATGATGACGTCACTCTGATCGATGGCCCTGAGGTCCTGGCCGCTGAGGTCGAACTCGGACTTGTCCTTGGCCGCCTCGCC
Source organism: Ormyrus thymus (assembly GCA_035582935.1). Taxonomy (NCBI): domain Eukaryota; kingdom Metazoa; phylum Arthropoda; class Insecta; order Hymenoptera; family Ormyridae; genus Ormyrus; species Ormyrus thymus. Next base: position 3,808,482 of record JAWWEM010000044.1, on the reverse strand, counting down.
GTCCAGGGCGTTCTTGTAGATGTCGAGGAGGAACTTGGGGGCCGAGCGCTTGACCTGCGGCGCCGCGGCGGAGCCCTGGCTGCCTTTGTGCTTGGGCGGCCGGTCCGGCAGGCCGAGCAGGTTCAGGATCTCGTGCTCGACCTCGCGCTTCTCGCGCTGCGTCACCACGCGGTGGACGACCGTCTGGTCGAGGCCGTTGTCGATGTACAGGCCGCTGGTGCGCTCGCCGTCGGCGCCGAGGAGCGGCAGCAGCAGCAGCAGCGGCAGGAGGAACGGCGACATTCTGTCCGTCTCTGAGAAACTCGCTCGACTGGCGCTAAGAGCGCTACGGTGAGTCCAGGTGCAGTGCGCGAGATCGGTAAACAAGGCGCGTCAGGTGTAGTATTTGTGCCTCATCTGGCCGCCTCGCGGCAGGCTTTCCCGCGCGCTGCGCGCAGCTCTTGTCCGCGGAGGGCTCGCTGGAAGGACTCTCTCTCTCTCTCTCGCGGGTGCGCTCGTCGTTTTTCGGCTGGCCCGTGCGGGAAGGCTGCGAGTGACACACTGGCGAGCTCTGCGTGGGTAGCGAGAACAGCCACTGGACGCACGACTGGCCTCTCTTTCTCTCCGTCTCTCTCGTCCTCTCCGCGCATTCCTTCGCCTTTCCGCAGGTCCGTAGGCGCCTGTAACGCGCGCGCGGTTCTCCCACTTTTCGAATTACACGCCGAGAGCCGCTCTCCCGGAGCTCGGAGCGTTCTTCTTGTAAAGGACGCCATCGCACACTGGCGCGCTCTGCGTGGATAACGAGCGATTATCCGGCGAGTCTTTTGATGAAAGTGATGCGACGAAATGCGCACTAAGCGCGTCGACTTGCTTTTTGCCATGAGATCACGCTTTATTGCTTAATTTCGCGCCTGAGGAGCGACGTTTTAGACGTCCCGAGCACTTGGAATGCTTTTTTTACTTTTTAGCTGGGACGCTGCGTCTTGCTTTCAGCTTCGCGAGGCTCTAAAAATTTACTCTGTTATTACGCATCTGTTACTTTTCCATGCTAAATAATAAAGATTAGCTTAAATGTAGTTTTTTCTAATTTTAAATTGTTAAAATTGTTATCTCTTTCGCGGAACGAAGCTTAGAGAAAATGGAGACCTTCGTAGACTCAGGTATACCTATATCAATGGGCAGGTCAGTTTTTCGTTTCTCTTCAAACCACCCACGAAGAAGAAAGTCATCAAAATCGATTGTAGCCGTAAACGTGGATGTCGAAGAAGCTGCTTTGTCTGGAACCTTGTTTAGGAAATATTCTTTAAAAAGCATTGTAAACTCATAACCGATCTCGCTACTCTTAATTAGGCAAATTAATTTGCTAATATTTTCAAATAAGATTGAAAATTAATTGCGCAATGCAAAGAGCAGTCAAGGGACGTGAATTTATATACTTGTTAACTTCGATGAAAGAAATTGCTTTATAGTTACTGAAATTTCATTTTAAACTATTAAAACATACTTTACTTTGCCATAAAATGTAGCATTATTATTAAGATAAGCTATAATTTTGCAATGTATATAGAATGACTGATTATAGTAGTGCTATTACGTAATGAGTGTTTACAGTTTGATTTTAGCAGTCAATGTAGAATCACAATTTTCCTTGAATTGGAAAGTGGCGTCCATCTTATAAACATCCGTATACATACGCAGTTCGTGGAATTACGATTTGGAGGATTTATTCCAGTTTCAAACATGAATGAATTGAATTTTGAAATTTTCAGATGAATAAATTACCTTGTGGTATTTTGAGAATTCTTTTAAAAAATTACTATGCTTTCATTATTTTATTTTAATAATAAATTTTAAATAATTTCAAAATATGCGTAAACTCTTTAAACTGGCATGAAATATTTTGCACAGTTTAGATGCAGATAGGATTTATTCGAAAGTTCTCTATTTGTAACAAGCAATGAGCATTATTGCACAAAAATGTAATATTTTATAAATTGCTATTAAAATAAAAAATAATAAAATTCTTGGTTTTCTCGAATAAAATATAGAATGTTAATGACACGATTAACAATATTTTTAAATTTAACGACAAATTTAAAAAATCTCAATGGGAATTGTTTTCGTCGCAAGCAAAGGACAAATATAAAATCTATTTATTTGAATGAATGTAATTCATGTTCCACAATCGAATTTTCGTTCGCTCCCCCTCCATTCATATTTTGGATCCGCACGTGTGCTCGTATTTTCGTGGGTCCTGCGAGTTTATATAAACCGAGGTAATCATTGAACGTGCTGTAGTTGAGCCGGACTCGGGAGTCGGGTAAGTTCTTCGAATCCATTGACTTTTCTATTTTGAATCGCGGGCAAGTTGTCGAAAATTAAACTGATAAGATTGAATAATTTATCTGATGAGGCAGACTTGTGTTATGTTGCTAGTGATTTGTACAGTAAATAAAGACAAATGTTATTGAATTTTTCAATAAACTAAATTAATAATCTTCAAAGTGGGGTTGAACAAATCGAAATATTAAATTTAGATAGAAACAAATAGCTATACTACGTTAAACTCAGATTTGTTTAATTTAATATAATTTTTACCATTTACCTGTACAGATGAATTGTCGACTCGGACGAGTTTGAGGATCTACAGAGATGCTTGGTAGCGGAGTATGAGGTAAGCTTCATCAAATAAAGTTACTTATTGATTTACTGCTTCTTAATTTCTATATCTAACTTTAAAGATTACCTTTCTATTAAATGCTGCTCATTCTTTAATAACGATTTATAAATTTACAATAAAAGTTCTAATAAATCATCAATCGTTTTCTGTTAAAGACTCGAAATTTTATTGAAATTTCATACGTATACTTATTAATTCTTCTTACTTATGTCACAGGTCATCTAAAATACGTGGTAGTGTCCGCTATCAAAGTCTGTGTTCTTCATCAAACTCGGCCGGGTGGACATTCAGGTAAATCAACAAGTGGCTTCTTATTCGTCGCATAAAACTCTAGTGAAATTTCTGACGTCACTTATAATTTTCCGAATCGAAAATATTTAAATTGATAAAATAATCCGCGAAGAATACGTTCATTGTGATTTTGAACGTAAATGAACAATTAAATTCGATTTTCAGACGAAGCCCGGTCCGGTCGTGTCTGCCGACACGCTGAAACCTTCCCCAATTCTGCAGCTCTAATTAAATGCTGACTTGGACTTTAATTATGGTACGCTATTTCAACATTTAAATATAACTAATTATTATTTTTTATACTAAATATAAACTATAAAAATATTTGCTTCCAGGTCTTCTCAGCTGTGCAAAAGCGCGAGTCCCACTCACGCCTGCTGGTTGCCGGTGCGCGAGTCCTTTTTGAGGCCTGGCGAGTTTGCGATGAATGGTGTGTAATTATGACTGCAGATTTAGACTTAGGACTAATTTGAATGTTGTATATTTCTTATTTTTAAGTCGCGCAATTTCGATGCATCCGTTAGCTTTATTGAATTTAGTGTAAGTTTCTTTTCACGGTGGAATTTTTCTGGTTTGTAGAACTTATTGACTGAGGTAAATATTTAGTATTAACCGTGTGTTTTTTTTCGTTAACTGCATTAACTGATCAGTTGCTATTCTACAAAGAAATCAGTTGAACAAAGATTACACCTGCGAGTAATATTAAAATGTTTTACCGAAGTTGTTAAGTTCTACAAAACGGAATTGCTCGATTATGAAATGAAGTATTGTAAGACGCTAGTTTTAGTCTTAGTCTTAGAATTGTAAAAACATTAGAGATCACAGAATTTTAGAATTGTAAGATATTTAATTATAGATTTTAGAAATATATTTTAAAATGTTTGACTTTTGCAGTAAACAATGGCCTGTTGTAATTTATATAAGAATTGTAATTAGTACGTTAATAAAATTAGTACTTTTGATTGGCAACCAATATTTATTTATTTCTTATCCAACTCATCAATTATCCCAATTTTCTTCATAATATTATCTACTTGATAATTTAAATGAAAATGAATTTTAATAATTATTGTAAGGAAACTTATAAATTGAACTTGAGGAATAAAACATTAATTACAAATATAATTATAAGTAATTTTGCATTAATAATTTTTAAAACTTTGCCGAAAATGGATAAGGTGCGTTTTATACACATAAGAATCGTACACGTAAACATTGTACACAATTTAGTATGGCCCAATATATCTATATATAA
>JAWWEM010000044.1:3777313-3797874 GCA_035582935.1 Ormyrus thymus | reverse complement strand
GCTATATTTTTAATATATAGATAGTATAAACTATTATTAATTTAAATTTCTATTTTAGAGGTCATTTAAAACCATGGGAACGATGGGTATAGAACCCCCTTAAGTATTGATCTGATTGTACTTATTATCATTGTTTTATACTGATAGAATTGTTATTCTAAATGTGTTCAATGCATTTGCCACTATTTTAGGTATAATAAAAATATTATTCAAATTTTTTAAATGAAGTTTGTTTTTGCTGATAAAAATGTTAATCTGTTGTGCATTGAATGATTCGTGAAAAAATATTTCTGTTATTTATATAAAGAATCTACTCACATAATTTTCTCATATTTGTTAATAAAGACTTTTATTTAAAACTGATTATAATTTGTGCATCAATGATTTGAAGTGCAAGTTAATTGCGAAAAGTAAAAGTTTTGATTGCTTTAGACAAAAATGACAATAAGCTCGCTCCAAACTCACTCTCTTAGACACATTTTGCTGTTGCAAAGCAGCGCTTGTAAAACAAAAAGCACGACGATATGTAGTCGTGTACTTACTTAGTAAACCACTCGGCGTCGACCACTCTGAGATTTTTTTAATAACATGCGCATTCGTAATATGGAAAGGAAAAACAATTTGATAAATTAAGAAAAAAGAGGATGACGACAGGCTTAAAAATAATGCGAGAGTCTTCATTTTAGAGAATGACGAATGCAGACATTCCGTTTTTGGGTTAAATTAAAAAAAAAAACAACAAAATGCTGTAATTTAATCACAGATTAGATATAAGGGAATAATGTACTCACAGCGATCTGTTAATTGTTAACATCTCGTAATCGTTGTCGGGGTTGAAGAAAATGTTATCCACGTATTGCTGACCCGGAGTACCTGCAACTATCGTACTTCTCCCTTCGCGATCAACCGCGTAATTTCTGAAAAAGAAACGTTGAAGCTGCAATATTTTCGTGCAACTGACGTATTTTTGAGTCGTGTAATATAGAGGCGTACTTGTAAAATCCATTATGCGATGTACTTTGATAAATTGGAAGGCGAACTCTTTCGAATCCGGAAACTTCCAACAGGTGTTTGCCTAAATTGCCGTGTAAATAATTTAATGTCATATTGCTGACAACCTGCTTCAATACGATATTATTTTCATAAGTAGCGTTATTCTTTGTAAAGTAATTTCTAAATATCGTGACTTCCTGATAAGGACTACTTTGTCGACCTTCAACGTACCTTTAAAAATAAAAATACAGAAAATTATTTTAAATTACTGAGTTAAAAGATTTAAAAATAATTTAATACTCACAGGGCTGGCTTATCATAGTTCTCCGTGAAGAGATTATTATGTATCCATCCCTTAAGAGAAGTCGCAGAACCACGCGAATCAGCCCTGATGCGCAGGCCTCCTTCATTTTGCATGACTAAATTATTCTAAAGAAAAATTAAAAATTAAACCACGTTGTTTAAAAACGTTATCTAACAAAATTTGATTGAATGGGATGAAACTTACCCTGAAGTAAATAGACTGAGTATTTTGAATATCTAATGAGACAGCTGAGTTGCAAGTGCTGAAGTTGCCGTAAAACTTTTCGCAGTTATTCTTGAATTGGTTTCTTTCGAGAGTAATCACAGCATTTACTTCTCCTGCGCTGGAGTATTTTACGGCACCCTCTTGACACTTTGAGATCACAGAGTACGAAATATTATGCTGCACGTCGCGATCTAAAAAAAGTACAATTTATTTTATTTCCGCGCGTTAAACGGAAAACAAAAGTGCATCGTAAAATTGCAAGTAATCGGGCAGTAAATCGGTCACTCACTAAATCCTATCGCGGAAATCGGCAACGTAACTACTTCAGCGATGAATCCATGAGCGCTACTCGCCCCCGTTGCGAAGAGCTTGACGCTTAAACTCGGGCCCTGCGTTCTGTAGAGTTTTTTCTCCTTATGACTGTTAACGAATAATTCATCGATTTTCGGAGCTGTTACGTTGTAAATGTCACCGTCGTAGAGCGTTAAACTATCTTGTCTGCCTGGTTTCCCGGTATTGTTGAACATATTAAACTGCAATAATCTGCAAGCAGTAATCATTTAATTTTATCAAGATTTTCAAAATGTTTGTTCATGATTTAATGTATAGTAGCGCGTGACGACTTACCTAAATCCGAAAGGCTTTGCCCGGTGGCTGCTGCGGAATATTTTAACGCAGTTAACCGGATTGTTATCGTACTTGTAGTAAAGCAGAACTCGCTCTTCAATGGTAACCTCCTTGGTAGTGTCGCAAATGTCCACGAGGCTGAACAGGTGGTAAGGTATGTTCAAATCCTTTAGCGGAGTGAATGAGCTTTCCTCCGCCTCGCGACCCTCGCCGGTTAACGACAAAATATTGACGCCATTGCCCAGCACGTCGTTGACTTGGTTGAAAAGCAATTCGATCTGAAACAGTCGATCGAGCGATCAGCATTCCATATAGTCGAGGGAATTTCCGCGTCGCAAGGAATAATTACCGTGTGCGTCGGTGAAATGATATTGATGCCGTGATAGGCGCTCCGATTGACGTTGACGCGACTAACGGACGGCGACTTCATGATGGACTGAACCGCGGGCGACCTCTCGTTGTGGAGTATCCCCGCGCCGGTGATGTTGACGAACTGCAGCACCGACTCGACCCGGCGCACCGTCTCGTGAGTGACGACGTCGTGGATCCGGTACTCGTACAGGTAGTGCTCGAATTCGCTGTTGGCGATGCGCACGCCGCCCCAGTAGCTCTGCGAGCGGTCCAGGTTGCGCTCGCCGCAGTGAATGAACACGAATTTACCGTCCCACGGGCACTCGTACTTGTGCCCGAACAGCTGGCCGTTCAGTCGGATCTGGCAGTCCTCGAGGCTCTCCTCGGTCCCGACGCACTGAAACAGTTGGCGCTGAATTTCGAGCTCTCGGCTTTCGGCTACGCGTAATGAGGAGACTTTTCTTACCTGCAAGGGCTCAGGCCACGACCAGATCCTGGTCAGGGATCCCGGGTGTAATTCGTATCTTCGATCCCGCGATACGTAAACGTTCAGCGGCTCGTAGCCCAACTGGCGGCAGGCTACTTGTGCATTTCGCTCGGTGAAACGAGTATCACAGATAGGAATCCACTGGAGCGTGGTCCGGTTGAAGTATTCCACGAACCCTGCAAACGAACGGGTGGCTTTTTGAATAACTGTGTCGGAAAGCTCTGAAATTATTAAAATTAAAAAATCTACCTTCGTTCGTCGAGCTGGTACAATTTTCCTCCTTGCACAGCCTAATGGTTTCGGAGTTTACGCTCCTCCGGGCAATCGGTATTTCATTCCTCTCACTGATGGGCCTCATGACGATCTCGTGACCCGGAGCACCGATGGCTTTCAAAGTTCCGAGCACCAGGATTCCCACGTTCGGCGCGAACTCCATCACGACGTCCGGATGGACGTAGAGCGTCGCGTCGGGCATTACAGTGACGTCTGAACGTATGACGTAAGGCTGCGACCTCGGATACAGCGAGAGATTGTCGATGATGCGACCGCCGAGGTTGTTGAGATCAATGTCCGTTACGGGCTCCCAGGAGGCTGATATCGAGGAGTCAAGTGAATCCGTGGTTAAGAACGGACGGAAATTGGCGACTGCGTGGTCGTTCCAGTCGTCGAAGTCGAAAATTCTTTTTCTGAAATCAGCGCGAGCTCGAATGTTAATATTTTCGTAAAATTTATTTTGGTCAAAGAGAAGCGCAATAATTATAATAAAAGTTATACCTGATCTGAAGATCTTCGGCAGTGCCCCACCAGTTCTCGGTGACGTCCACTTTATTATTAATTTTCGCGGTTTTAATACCAGCAAGCAGCTCGTAATCCAGAGAATTTTCACCAAATAAATTTCTGTTCACGCGCACCTTCTGGATGCCGTGAAAACCAACAACATAACTAGGCGTATTAAACATCTGGTGAATTCCGCGCCCGGCGAGAGTCGGGCGGCCGTTCTGCTTAACCTCGTTGTACATGAATCGCGCGTCGATCTCGCCCATAATCTCGGACTGACTGTCGGCCTTGAACTCGACCATGTAGGTGCCGACGTTCCTCTCGATCCTGTTGGCCTCGATCTTCATGCGCTTCTCCATGCCCCGCACCGAGATCAGGCCGGTCTTGCAGTGGTTGCTGTCGAAGCGGTTGCGCGACATGTTGAAGCTCGCAAAGTGGCCGTCCACGACGAAGGCGAACTGCTCGTTCGCCTGCCACGTATTGTTGTCCATGAAGATGGAGTGCGTGAAGTTCTCGTTGTACTGCCAGACGTACGGCAGCGCGACCTCGAAGCCGCCGGCTTGATTGCGCTCGATCGTGCTGTCCTTGATCACCCAGTGGAAGAGGTTGTTGGACTGGCGCATGTCTCGGCTGTACTGGATTATGCCTCGGCCGTTGTCCGTTACCAAGCTGCGATGCAAAAATTGTAAAGGCTTAAATTGGGTGCATCGTCGACTGTAAAATGGATTTTAATTCCAACCGATTACTGATTTTAAGATTTTATGAGAAAGTATTCAAAAAGCCAGTTTTTTTTATAGGTAATTGAAATTTAAAAATAATAGACTTTCAAAATGGAACTACTACTTTTGTAGTGAAAATGTCAACAAAAAAAAAAATTAAAATATTCGATATCCGTTTTCTTACCTGTTGTTAACGTGGATAGCTATTTCAGAAATGTTGGAATTAAAGACATTCCAGTGAGGAGAATGAATGTAAATTGCCTCCTCGTTATTATGCGAGATCTCGCAATTAACTAATTGGATGGATTCGTTGGCCTTGCGAAGGTAGTGATCGCCGTGCTCATCGAGATAACGGTTGTAATAAGAAGCGAGAATGCCTTGTCTGTTACCGCGTATTTTAGTATTCGAAACTCGGAGGGTCGGAATTGGACCGCGAACAATACGATTCTTGATATCCTGCAACAGAAATTAATTTAAAATATTTACTCTTTTTCATCTTTATAAACTAGCTTACTCGTAATTCATGTTACAGCTCGATTTCGAAATGTCGGTCGAACGAAAGCAAAAGCGACACCTGCAGATAAGCGGCGACAATCGTTGTCAAAATAAAAAGCGTTTACCTGAATTGGTGCAGGAAGCGCCGTGAGCACGATAACGGTCCCGCCCAGAGCATTGTCACCGCTGTGGTATTCGAGTACAACTATGTACGAGCTCGAGGCAACCGGAAATACTGTCAGATCCCTTTTCACTCGCCATACGTTTCCGCGGTGCTTGACGTTTTCCGAATCGTAGAGTATGATTTCTTCGGTGCTTCTGTTGTGGGTCGGGTTCAGAAGTTGAATGCCGACAACGTATCCGGGAGTGCACTGAAAGGTGAGAGTCGAGTTAAAATTTCGCTCTGAAATTTTCAAGGGAAAATCCCTGGCAAGCAAACCACTCACGCTGATATGGTAGTATCGATGAACGGCCTCCCCGGAGACCTTGGAGGTGACGAGATACTTGGTCTGGCCAATGTCGAGCTCGATATTGGTGTTGTGGTCCGGCACGATGATGGGGTCGTAAGTTGAGTCCAGCGAGGTGTCCGCCGAGCTATAGAACCATCCTTCAAAATCTCTCTGCTGGATCGCTGAGAGTGCAGGATTGTGCCTAATGCCGGCCAGTTTGTTATTTTCCAGACGGGAACTCGATATGCGGAGTCCGAGCTGCTTGAAGCTTATGCCGCTGCCGCGATTGTTGGAGAAGTCGCTGTTGCGCACCGTGTTCACCGCGTCCGCCGAGTAGATGTCCGAGTAGAGGATGCCGAGGCCGTCCTGCAGGTTGTTCACGACTTTCACCCCCTCGAGCGAGTGACGAGCGAAGTCGATCTGCAGAGCTGCAAGGAGGCCGAGAGCGAACATTATAAGTACATCCGATTAAAGGACTTTTGAAAGCTCGAGCGGCAAGTCGCACCTGGCTTGAAGGCATTGGTAGTGTAATCCAACAAGCCGGCCCTCTCGATGGTGATGTACTGTAGATCGCTCCTGAGCGCGAGCGGCCCCAGCCTGAGCCCGGCCCAGGCCGCCTCGGTGCACCTGACGCCGACGTCGTTCTCGTGCGTGCACGAGTTCTCGAATTCGTCGACGGTCTCGGCTTTGCACCTCGACACGTCCAGGTCGTCCTCCGTGCACTGCACGTTGCTCAGGACGGTGTCCTCGTTGGTTCCCGCGCTTGGGATCTGCGACGGCTCCATGAACCAGTTGTCGGGGTCGAGGGTCAGGCCCAGCTGGTGGCAGACCAGGGCCGCGTCGCGCATCGTCCAGCCGTAGTTGCAGACTGTGCCCCACTTGTCGCCCACTCGCACCTGTCGAGGTGTTTTCGATTAACTTTATTGGGAGACTCGTTTATTTTGCTTGAGTAGTCATTTTCTTTTTGATTGAATCGACGAGTACTCGTTTTCGTTTGATATTAATTTCGAAAAATCTCACCTGCAGTCTCCCCTCCTGACTATTCTTTCCCCCCAACAGCCTGACAGGCACCCGGCTCTCCTCCTCCGCGGCGGGCATCTCCGCGGCCTCCTCCATCCCGTCCATGAGCGTGGTGTCGTTGTCGGCGGACGTCACGACGATCTCCTCCTTGAGCGTCATGAGGATGTTGCTGGGACCGGTGCCGTGCGCGTCCAACTTTCCAGCAACCATGATGCCTACGGCAGGCGGAAAGCGCAGCGTCACCCCCGGCTGGAGGATCAGCTTGCCGCCGGGACGCACGTTGATGTCGCGCTTGACGACGTACTCGCCGGCCTGCAGGATCTCCTGGCCGTCCACCTCGCCGCCGACGATGTTCGTTCCCGGGCTGACGAAGCGCGGCACGAAGGTCGGGTTCGGGTTTATGGTGTTGGTTGCCGGGTTGCTGCTGTGCAGAAGGTACGGCATGTACTCGATCTTCGCCAAGTTGTATCTGTCCTTTCTGCAAAGATTGCGACGAAAATTCATGAGGACGAGCGTGATTTCGGCGAGAAGAATTGCGGTAAATCAGCACGTACCTGTGGAAAAGCCTCTCGAAAATCTCCGGCTGCTCGCTCGAGCCGAGCCAGTTGTACGTGCAATTGATGATCTTGCTCTGGTCCTCCAGGTGAGAGCCGATCTCGTACGTGGACTCCGGGTTGTGCAGAATGTTCCTGAACACGTGAACGTTACTCGACGAGACGACGACCACCGCCGACACCCTCGACCGCGGAATCAGCCGCGAGCCCTGAACGTCCCCGTTATCGAAAGGCTCGCGGGCCTTGTTGTCCCTCAGGAAGTTCCTCGTGAACAGAAGGCGCTGAACGTCGCTGTACGGCGAGAGGCCGAGGCTCGCCACGAAGATTCCCCTGTTGTCGTAGAACTCGTTGTGCTGAATCAACAGATCGGCGCGGAGGACGTTGAACTCCTCCAGGAAGGGATTGCGCACGAGGATGCAGCCGTAGGCGTGCTCGCGGAAGTGGTTGTACTCGATGACGCCGTCCAGGTTCAGGGCCGGGCTGAGCTTTATGCCGAGCTTCAGGTTCTGCGTGAAGACGTTGTGGCCGATCTGGAGCTTGAGGACGCCCTGCTTGTGTCGCCAGCTGGACTCGACTTGAACGGCCGTCTCGCTGCTGCTGTTGAACCAGTTACCGGTCACGTTCACGTACGAATTGCCCGTTGAATTTCCAACCTGAGAGAAACAAAGAACCGTCCAGCTTTCGAGCTCGAAGGGAATTCTTCAAAGGCAATCTTAAAAATCACTTACCAATACTCCGATATCGCGATTTCTGAAAATTTCCGAATACTCAACGACCGTCGTCTGATTGAAGTACAGATACTCCGTGGAGGCGCTGTCGTTGAGCCAGACGGCGAATCCGTAGCCGCGGTTGGACGAGATGCTGGACCTGGAGATGTTGCGATTGCCGCCGGTGACGGTGATGTTGATGCCGTCTCCGCGGTTGAAGGCGATCCGGCTCCCCGTGACGTTGACCTCGGGAACGCCGCCCAGCACGTGAACGCCGGCCACGTGACGATTGTTCGACACCGAGGTGTCGTCGATGTGCAGGGCCGATCTCAGTCGCTCCGCGGCTATGCCGCGTCCGTTATTGTCCGCTATCGTGCTGCTCGTCACGTTTAAATCGTATGCTTTTTCTGAGAACGAGAAGAAAGAACAAAGGATGCAAGCGGGTTCGCATTGTTAGAGATTTTTTAGTTATTCCGTAGCAATAAACGGCGGACTTACTGTAACCCGACGTAAGTCGGAGGAAGGCTACCATTGAAGTTCGCGGTTCCGCGAAAAATTTAATGTACAAATTCTGCCTGGTAGTGGTGACACTCTGCGGCAGGGTTCCATTTCTCACGCTTACGCGCGCCAGCAATTTTTCTCCGGTGCTTATCCCATCGTAGACCTCTATGACGGCACTGTCGTTACGGTCAGTCTTCATTTGCAGAAAGTGCACGGTGAGAACGTGCCCGGGTCGCGTGAAAATGTGCTGCAACGAGACGCGAGATTGTTAGGTGAGTGATTCGTTCGGGCTTAAAAAAAAAAAGAAATCAAAATTCGTACCTGCGGGCAACGTTTCTGATTAAGCGCGTATTTGCTTTGTCCAACTGAAATTGTTATGGGGAAGGTTTGACTAGCCGTCGTGGGGAAGGTGCAAAGATCGTAGACATCCGCCCGGTCGGCCTTGTCGTCGGGCCGCTCGTCGTGGTGAACGTACTTAATACCGTCTGCTTCGTTGTCCATGATCACGCAATTGTGAATGTGGGCTTGGCCGGTGGAGCTGTTCATGTATATTCCATATCCTGAAAGAGACGTTTCAAAATTACGTATTTAAATACCAAAGTAAAGCACTATTTTACACAGATGTGCGCAAAAAAAGTATACTCGCATTCAAATATAACAATAACAATTGCAGTCGCTCACCTCTATTACTCTGAACGGTGCAGTTTGAAATGACAATCGGCGCATCGGGGATGGTAACGTTGATGCCCGTGAACGCCGAGCCGATAATCGAGATCGAATGCATCTGCGGCGGAACGCCTTCGACGTGTAAGGCCGAGGTGACGTTGAATTCACGCCCCGTTCCCGCGTGCCTGCGTGCAAGGTGAGAAGGCAGACGTTAACGACCACAAAAAAGAAACTGCGCGTCACTTCGCATTCACATATTTCAATTTCATAACGCCTTAACGGTCCGCGGGGAAGCGGATTTAGACCTCGGTCGCTCGATGAGACGACCGGTGCCTTTTGGCGATTGAGGCGTGAGCGTGAAAGGATCTAATGCTGTGAGAATTAGGCTCACTGCCGACTCACCGAATTTCTACAAACTTAAGGATGGACTTCGATCTGCGGACGTATAGCGTGTTTTCCTGAATGAGGGGTCGATCGTAAAGAGCGCCTTCGAATCGTAACCCCCGCCAGTGCTTAATCGCACCGGTTGCACCGTCATGATACGGTGAACACGATATACCCAAGTCCGGGTGGTAATCTGAAATGGAACATTAAATATTGAAAAATCATTCGTTTGATCGACAGACGATCAGTAAGCGGCTACACTAAAAATTAGACGTAAAATATCTTAATATTTATCAATATTCGAAAGTTTATCAAACGAGCTATCAATCGACACACCGATTCCAATAATTAAGCTCTCGAGCATTACATCGCCCCGCCCCGATTCACAATGTTATTCTCCGCGCGCTCGAGCTCGCATGAATGAACGGCGGCGCCGGAATCGCGTGTAGCGGAGCTTACTCATCTCGGCGTATATCGGAAAGTCTTCGGGGAATACTCACCGCACACTCCGGCACCGAGCATCCTGTGAGGCCAGCGGCCGCAACTTTGCAGCGACGCCTCGGTGCCCCGGCATTGAGGCTGCTCGTAGAGCAGACGGGACCTCGCGGGCCACTCCCTGTCCATCCAGCTCCACCAGCGACCGCCCTGGTAGCCGAGCTCCCGGCATGCCGTCTCGAGATCCGCCCGAGTCCAGCTGTTGGGGAAAGATGTTGCTTTTTGGTTAAGCTTTGAATTCTTACCGAATTAGAGTTTCGAAGAGTTAAAGAAAAATATAAAGTTAGGCTAACCAAAGTTGAGCAAACCAAGATTGAAGAAAAATTAAAGTTTCGTATTCGCTTAGCGAGAGGGAAATATTTCATTAATAATTGAATTGAAACTAAGTTAAAAAGTAAAGTATAAAGTTAGGCTAACTAAAGTTGACCAAACTAAGATTGAAGAAAAATTAAAGTCTCGTATTCGCTTTGCGAAAGGGAAATATTTGATCAATAATTAATAATTTAAATAGAAACTTTCAATGCTTACATTCGTCATTTAGAGAAACAAGATTACAATTGACCTGGAAGAGGTCTCCAAGGCCGCGCAGAGGCGAAACAAACAAACCCGTAATCCCAGCGCTCGTCCACAACATCCCAGTCCCTTCGGCTCGCCGTAAAGGCGTAAAAGTCAAGGTAATACATAAAAGACAGACCCAAATACTCACTTTCTCGAGTTGGTGCAGACGGACCTCCACTCGCCCTTGTGCAAGATCTGGAGCCGTCCCTCGAGCGGACTCGGGCCGTCGACGAGCCGGACCGAGCGCTCCGGCCGCCCGGGCGGACCCTCCGCGCTCGTGAGCACGATCGGCTGGCCAGCCTCCCCCTGCAACAGAGAAGACAATGCGGCTTATTAGTCGGGAGATTTCAGCTGCTATCTCGGCGCGTATCTCTCTCGGCGCGCGGCGGCGGAGTCGTTGCGTAAGGGACTTGCTGCCGAGTCGGCCGAGTGCGCGTAAGGTCCTGCGTAATTGCTCGGATCGAAAGTCGATACGCGATGGGTCTGATTTGATAAGGTGCCGTTAGCTTTTGCGGGATCGAGATCGAGGCGAAGCTTAGGTAATCGATTATTAAATTGAAAACACATCCAAGTCCCGGCAAAATCATCTAGCTTTCGAAAGCACTTGAACGCCGAGATAAAAGGCAAAGTAATCCACGGCCTGAGAAAGCGAAAGAACTGTCCGGAGACCTTGACCGACGGCAAAAAGGATTAATCGGCCAGGCGGCGATTGTCGCTCCGCGCGACGTAGGAAAGTAACGAGGAAAGGGAATCTCGAACTCGTCGATCTTACCTAACTCGTAGCTGTGACTGGACTGACGCGAGCTCAGCGACTCCGTCGGCTTATATAAGCCCGCCGGCGAGCAGAGAAACCGGCAGACGTGCGCGGAGGGGGAGAGTCCTCGCCGAATACCTTCTCGGGTTATAATTGTTTGTCCTGCGTCTTTAATGAATGACGATATCGTCTTTCGAGCGTGTTTTCTTTAGGCTTCGCTTAAAATTCATCGAATCGGCGAGGCGTGTCGTTAGGATGAATGTACTGCAGCGCGGTGGAACTAGGAGAGCATTTTTTATTAAAATCGGGCAAATTGGAGGACATTTTTTCGGATGAATTAAGATTAAATGATTGAATTTTCTGCAGTCCTTGATAAAAGTGCAGCAAATATGAATAAAATAAAATGGCTCGTGATTTTTCAAATATAATAATATAATCACAGTGCTACATACAAAGGCCATGTATGTCTCAGATAATCTTCCTTGCCTTATGGAACAAAGGTACAGAGCTTATTTTGTTTGTACGAGTAATGTGTTCGCGGGGAGCCAAGAATACGAATTCAACTCGTGCATGATAGCTTGCAATTCAGCACTGATGCTATAACCGATTAATTATTACATTATGAATGAGGCGCGATATCGTGAAGCACTTTGCTTGCAGTCAGTACATTATTTTATGTTTAAAAATACGACACGTGGAAAACACGCGCAACTTCCTGCTTAAAATTTCTGAATCATCAGCGAACGACGTCTTCGAGCTCAATTTGATTAGAGTTTATGCGCTCGTCCTCAAAACTCACTGTACCAAGAAACCCGATATATAACAGCATCGAGAAGCATCGCTGCTCGTGTGAAATCTCCCCCCTGTCAATTAAAAATCATCGTAATCCGAGGAAGAAGCTCGACTTCCCGCTGAAATCGACATCGAGGAAGCCCCCCCTTCGATTCGATAGTCTTCCTCGGGTCCCGGGGATTAGCGCTTGGCTCGGGGACTAATTGCTCGTTGATCCATGACCCGAACACGGCGAGAGTTGAATCACCCGCGTCCATTCATGTCCGCCGCTCCCCCTCCTCGCGGGCGCGCTACTTCCCAGCTGTGTTGTTCTTTTTTCTTTCAACGAGCGAATTATTAGACGTCGGCTGAATCTTCCGTTCCGACGTCGCCGGCTAATTGATCAATTGCGCGCGGAATTCGTCCGAGGAGACGCGGACGAGCCTGGCGCCTTTTCTTCCGGCGCGTCAGCTTTACGATGCTAATGCGCGCCGCGCGAGGACGGCGAGCTCTCTCGCTTTCGGGCCCGCGTGCCGGCCCAGCTGCTTCGAGTTACTTTACGAGCGAGATGCCCTCCCCCCCCCTCGGCTGATGCGCGAGCCTTTTAAGAGAGGCTAATTGTCTTTGCGTAATACGGCGGAAGCGGTTTGTTAAACTTTCTCTTTAAAATCTGGAATTCGGCCGGCGCCCCGGTAAAGGTCGCTTTTTTTCTGCAGGGAAGATTTACCGACGCTTGTTTTCGTTTCGTTTATCGCTTTAAAAGTCGTCGGACGCTTCGGGCAGGTCGAAATAATGTGTTAATGAACGAAGCAGGTCGCTGGGAGGAAAACACGAAACGAGCGAGCTATTAAGGAAGGAATTTCAGGAATTCTTAGTAAATATGTTTTGTAGATAATATTATTGTCCGTGTGAACTAAATATTCTGGTAGTTCCACGATTTACTAAATTATAAGTGTATTGAAATTAATCAACTATAAATTTAAACGATAATCGAGAATTTCATTGCCAATATTGTCATTCAATTGAAGGCTTAAACTATAAAATCTAAAAGAAACGTTCATCATTGAAAATAAAAGAGTCATCATAAAAATAAAAGCGATTAAGATTAATCAAGCCTCGTCAGATGTCCACCAGTTGCGGGACCGTAACGAAATAAAATTTAATAAGATTAAGGCCATTTGACAGTTTTACTGCACTTTTTGGAATCACTTTTACTCGAGCAGTAACTGAATTACAGGGAAATCAGTAGCATCACACTCCAAGTCCATCAAATTATGTCATTAATTTGAAAATATTTGCACAATAATAACAGAGGCGATAACAGCCTTTAGTTTCGCAATCCGACTATTAAATCAAAGATACAAAATATGAAAACGCCACTCTCAACAATTAAGCATCTAAAGGACGATAAGAAACTGCTCCGAAGTCGCGCGATAAAAAATCAGCCGACGAATCAATCATCCCGCGCGGCGCGACAAAAAAGTCCGAGCCGAAGGCCGAGTCGCTAAATTTAGAGAGCAAAGCAAGCGGCACGCGCCGGCGACGAGTGCCTCTTAATTGAGGCAAAAATAAGAACCCCTCCCCCCTTCCCTCTCGCAAAAAAAAAGACGCTCGCGCGCCCGAGCTCCGTGTAAACACACGAGCCCCTCGTCGGGATGGGATCGTCGGGCGGCCGGGCTTCTTCGCCGGGCGCTATTCGCGATTAATTTTAATTGCCGCGAAGCTACGCTCGCGGGCGATAACGAGGTCGACGACGAGGGAAAAAAGGGCTCAGGGACGCGGGAGCGGAGCATTTCACTCTCGCGTACGAGAGTGCCGGTAATAAGCCGCTCTCGGGAAAGTCCGAGAGAGAGAGAGAGAGGAATGCGCCGAAGGTGTTGGCTTCGTAATTTCGGCCGACGTTGAGTTCGAGATCGAGGAAACGCGACGGGAAATATGCCGGGCTTTCGGTTTGGCTTATTACCTATGTGCCCCGGGGCAATGCTTTCCGAGAATTTTATAATCTCCGTTGCTTGAACGTTGATACTCGGGCGAAAATTATTGTGGCCTAAGTGGGCTGCTTCGGTTAATAACTCGGTTAATAACCCGCGAGTCGTGCTTGGCTTTGGGATTTTTGATCGATGTAAAATTGTAATAATTATATAAAGATGGAATTGCTGCATTTAACTAATTTTTTTATTGAAGCTTTAAAAATAGTACCATTTTAATATTTATAAATTTACAATTATTTAAATAAAAGATGCACGAGTATTACTCTCATTTTAATGAGTCGATTTTCATTATTGAAACGTAAAACCGGTGTTTACATTTTTTGTCCTACATTAAATCGTCGTCATGAATAACATCGCAAAGAAACTATAGCCAATGAATTACAACCGCGCTATTCTCAACTTTCTCCTGTAACAACGCGCTTCTCTTTTTCCTAAGCCCGTCTTAATGTGCCCTCTAAAAAAGCGGGATTACGCAGGTTTCTTCTTGCGGTCGGGTATCCCATATCCTGCGGATATCCTTCCACGTAACACCGCAGGTCGAATACCTCGAAAAAGTAGGTAATCCAAAATCCCGTAATTCTCTACCCGTGTCTTTGACGCTTCGACGCTAACGTTCCTGCTCCACTTCGCGAAGTCGGTCCAGTCGCGCCGAGCAATGCACAGCAGACATCCTGACGCGGGCGCTTCGCAGCAGTCCCGATGCGTTATCAGCTCCGTCTGCGCTAAGTAGAGTCAAGCGGCGCTTAGCGAAACTCGCGGAGATAAAAGGTATAGGGGGAGCCGCCCGTCGATCCGCGTCGAAAGACGTTCCGCCCCGCGGCGCAGGATGCACATCTGGCGTCTTCGCATAGGAGCCCCGCGCGCCAGGAAACCCGATATCGCGGCGTCAGATCTAAGAAAGGCTTCCTACTTCCTGCGAGAAAGCGCGCGAGCGTGTCGATTTTGTGCGCGCGCGCCGGCGGCGGCGGCGGCGTCGTCGCGAGTCGACGTTAATTAAGCTTCCGTATTTTTGGACAAACTCGGCTCGTCGATCGGGGGGCGGTAACGGTCTTCCTTTCTTTCACGCTCCACCGAATTTTCCTCCGACTTTGGGCGTCGATCGTTCTGGCGGATGGAGGAGCTGCGTCGTTTGGGTGGCAAGTGCTCTTAATTGGAAATTTTCGAAACTTTGATCGATTTTTTTTATTCGCCGGCTTGTATTGACGTTTAAAAATTGCAAAATTTGACTCGGACGTTTCCGCCCTCTTGCGGCACTTTTTTTTCTTTAATATCGTTTTAATGACTGTAATAAACCGTTAATTAATGATTTTCCAGGAAATTTCCAAACGAAGCTAAAGCCAACAAACAGCTGAAAGTACGCATCCAGGGGCCAATTAAAAATAATATTCGCACTGGTTACGAAAGCCTTTTACGCGCGCGCGTTTTCCTCGCATTGTATGCAGTTTACGAAATACCGCGGTAGCATAACTACCGAAAGTCGGTCTAAGAACCCGGCGTAATAATCTATCCATCAGAAGCTGTCAAAAGCGATTTCTAGGCCAGCTTTATTACCGGCCAGTTCCTACATATACTTTCTTCTCTCCTTTGTTACATTTGAACGCCCTCGGTGCCTTTCCCAGCTGAATCATAAATTCCGCTTTAACGATCATCCTACAGTTATTGCTCCAGTATGCGGTGCGAACGATATCGTTCCTTTTTTTTTTATATATAAGTTAAAGGATAACGTGTCGAACGAGAAAGATAAACAAGAAGGAGCAGCAAATATTGTGCAGTTGTCATCTTTATTGGATTACTTTCCTCCCGGCATATATTCAAAGAAACTTTATAACCCGCAGTCATGTAATATTGATTTTTTATCCAGAATGACAAATGTGCTTTCAGCCTTTAAGATTGCACCCCTGCCACCTTCATCATCATTTTCCAGCACAATCTCACTTGACACTTCAGTAAATCTCCCAAAGAGAGCAAGAAAATCGTTACTCAGCAAGCAGCAGCCGAGCGCAGTTCATTACTCGATAAAACACCGTGCCCTCTCCCCGGCCCGCGCATGACTTACGACTCCGCGTCCCCGTCCGATTGTTAATCCTCCGCGAACGTCGCCGTATAACTCAAAGCGCAAAAGGAGCCCGGGCGCGAAAGTCGGACTCGCCGATGCTCCCCCGGCACCTGCTTAGCGCCCGCCGGGAGAACTCAATCCTCGCGCTCTAATCCTCCGGGGCGCGCAGCCGGAGCCGGCGCTCTCGGCGCTTCCGGCGAGCGGAGCGCGCGCGTGCAACTCGAGATTCGGGCCACTGATCTTTCCGGTCAGGACCCCGGCGAACTGTATCGCTGGTTTCTTCGTCGCTCTCCGGCTCTCCTTCCCTTCCTCGGGCGCTTAGCTGCAGGATGAAAGTACGGATTTTTTCCCCTCCGCGGATCTCGTTCGCCGGGACGAATTCGAGCTCGGGAAAGTCGACCGGGCGAACCGCGACGCCGGCTTTTGTGATCGCGGAAAATTCGATTGGCTAATCCGCCGGTGAAATTCAGCCCGGTAGCATGGGGTTTTTTTTTCGTGCCTTCGATTCGCTTGAGAAATTAGGTTCGATTGGAAGGGTAACGGAGGGAGATAAACAGCCGTTCCAAGTTGTAAATTGATTATCGAATTTAGATTATTTGAAACATCTTTAATTTCACTAAAAGTATTGTTTACGGAGAAAAGAAACTAAAATATCTTTACTTTCTTCGATTGTTAGTTTATATCTTCATCTATCGGTAAAAGTACCATATTGCTCTTTCATTAAACTTTGTACAACGGCAAATGATAATACGCGAAGACATTGTTTCCATTGTATTAATAGATTCGTAAATGAAAAATCTCCGAACATAGAATTATTAACAAGACATTACCAGTCCGCCCACTATTACTCAGCGATAATAGCAGAGTGAAAGTACAAAGGCTATAATTACAACTTACAAAACTTAAACAAAAAGCATCATTTATGAATGTAAACTAAAATACCAATCAAAATAACCGTAACGAGATGTTTCAACAGTCCCCACAAAAAAAAGGCCGTCGTCGAAAATTCCTGAATCCGGCCTTAAACAAACCTCAGCCCTCCAATCAGAATGATAAAGAAGTTCAATCCCCGCGTCGGCTCTTAAATTAATAGCAACTCTCTCCCGGTCCAATTGTCAGCCTGGCGGCCCCGCCCAGTTCCGAAAATGTGCACTAAACAGCCCGAAGCCGCGGCTCTCTGGTGAAAGTAGCGGGTCACGGGTGACGGAAGAAAGCGCATCGCGTCGCGGTGCTCGAAAAATTCGGCGCGCGCGAAGCGTCGAACAATGAGGTGCCGCGAGAGGACAAAAACGGCGCGACAAAGGAAGGGAGAGGAAAAAAGAGAGAGAGAGAGAGAGAGAGAGGTAGAAACGGCAATGACGCGGCGACGACGAGCCACATTGTCCTTAGTCCGGAGTCGCGTTATGCACGGTGAGTGCCGTAAGTACCCCATTCACGTTTTTCTGCCGCTTCCGGCGCGCGGGGCTTCCCCTCCGCGCCCGCGTAATTTTCGTCCTGCCCGCGCATACCTTCGGCCGATGAAAATGAAACCGCGCGCGCGTAAAGCAAGTGCGGCCGTGCCCTCGGAAGTCCCTGTTCCGATGACTTATATTATCGGTGCGCGTCCGGACACGGCTGCCCCGGAATTTCAAATTTATGCTTTTTCCCTGTTTATTGTGGGCTTTTGCTTTTGTTCGGAAAACAATAATGGCTTCTCGGTTGCTGCTTTTTAAATGTTAGAATATATTTAATTAAGTTTTAAAACAGTTAGCTTTGAGGAGCTTTATTATTTTATAGACAATTGAAATATCAACTCAATTAAAATTTTAGTCTTAAATCAAGTACTTAATCCAGTTTTCAGTGCGAGCAATTAAGTTCATTAACTCTATTTATAAATTAGCTAAAATAGAATCTATCTAATCCGTATGCATAATACATTAAACTTGCATTAGAAAATAATCGACTCTCCGAAGCTCTACAGATTCATCCAATTACCATAACTCACTTATTCAACAATTTGCGTTCTCTTATTGGATTAGATTTCAAAAATTTGCATCTATATTAAGAAGCTCGGAGTAATCCAGGCCGCTTAGATTTCTAAGGCATTCCCACACGATAACGGGACTTTGAGAAAATGGAAGTCCTGAATTTCGAGTTTGAAACGTCTATTGTTCGCCGAGGAGTAAATTAGGTTTGTCGTGTAAATTCAGCTTGCCTATATTACTAGTCGCACTTATAAGCGTCTGGCTTATATACATATATAGTCGAAAGGTTCCGCTGCGATGCGCGCAACAGGTGAATTGATTTAACGTGTATATGTTAATAGACGTAAAGTCTGCGCTGTATATATAGACATCTTGAACTTTCGCTTTAAAATTACAATGATCGAATGCAGATACTTTGTTCGATTGACTGGAGGAGCTAATCGAAGGCGCACAATCGTTTTTCTTTTCGTTTTCTGTTGGAATATCCAGCAGCACTTGATAGCGAATGGGGGTAACAAGCTTACATGTGTTCTTGCTGATAAAAATTTATAAATAAACTCGTCAGTCATGTAAAACATCATTCGCTTTGCATTCTGAAACTTAAAGATTTTATTTAACCTTCATCTGTTAGTTTAAAAAGCTTTAGTATCCTTTTCTTTACGCACGTTAAAGTAAACAAATGCATGCTTAAGTAGATGCATGGATCGACTGCATTGATGCCAGGTTTTTGTAACGCGCAACCGTTCGCCACGTTACATATTTGCACAAAAAGAAACTAAGCGTTCAAATACAGTTCACCCTATTTGCATAATGCATTATTAACGAAAGCATAAGAAGTTGGAAATTGGAACAATTTCCAAGTAAGAGACTCGATGTAAAAGAGTCGAGGCTTGCTTTCCTAAACCTCAAAAAAGCCTTATCCGGCCTTAAAATGAAACTGCTGTTACCGAAAAGAAAAACCTTTATCGTTTATTAATCACCCCGAGAAGCACAAAACCGCTTCTCAACTTGACAGAAAACATCGAGAGCCTCCCCAGTAAAAACGAGAGAGTCACTATTTCACTTAAACTGTTCCAACCCGCAGTCCGCTGGCGGAAGAAAAAGAGGCGCTCTCTCGCCGGGCATTCGTACATTCACCCATCCGACGTTTGCAACTCGGACTCGCCGACGAGCCGAGCCGGTATATTTCAGCGGCGCAGGACTCGCGCGCACACCCGCGCGCTCAGCTGCACACGCAGGCCTAAGCAAACACGAGCGGCCGGAGAGCTTTGACCTCGGCGGCTCAGTCGTTTACCTTCCCTGGACGTTTAATCGATACATACGATTACCGGGAGACCTGCGCGCCCAGGCCGCTCGTTGCCTCCCCGGCCGACAGGCGAATCTGGGACCGCGAGGACTGGCGTGGACCAGGACGCGGATGATCGGCCGGCGATCTCTTCGATCCCCGATGGGCTGAGCGCGGCGGTTATCCGGGCCGGGGAAAGTCGGAAGCCCGGAGTAGCCTGCCCTTCGAGTGCAGAGTGCTTCTCCGAGAGAGAGAGAGATTGGTGATAGATGGAAGCGGAGATCCGCTAGGTTATGAGAGTGGCGCGAGGCCTCTCGTCATTTATTTCGTAAGCAGAAAGGGGTACGAAGTGACTGTTGAGTTTGCGCTTTGTTTCCGAGTCGTAAGTTAATTGGTTTAAGATCAAAATTGAAAATGGTTGTTTGAGTGAGTTTGAAAAAGTTGTATTAGCTAAACTAATTTTTTTAAACAATGCTATACTTCTGCAGTTATTGGCCTCTCGACTTTTTAAATATTTACTAGAACGTACATCTCGCCGAGCTATTCGCAGGAATCCTGTAAACTCGTTTAATTAAAAGAAAGCAGCAGCAGAGAGCAAATAAGTTGAAAAAATTTTAATTAAGATTCAAATCAAGGCGGGGCTGTGGGACAGAGAGAAAAAGCAAGGGGAGCAGTGGCAAAAAGGAAGGAAGAGGCCGGCATTCGAGATAGTGGGAAAAGGCGAAAGATGTCGTTCGGATAAGACGTCGGGGGAGACGGGCGGCAGCGAGAAAACCACTTGTGATTGTGTTACGGGAGAAAAGTGCGACGAAGACGATACCGCGGGTATTATGTTTTCCTCGCTTTTTAGGTCAAGAGAGCGCCGGAATGGGACCTAATGAAATTTAACTCTTTTCGTTCGCGCCCGACTCTCTCCTCTCCCGCGCGGCTGCTGCCCGTTTTTTTTTTCGATGGGTGTGCTCGACCGGTGCGATGGTTTTCACTCGCGCCACGTGCACAACGGGTTACGTAAGACAGCTGAAGTCGGTCGAGCGTACGTTAATTCATGGATAAGCCTCTGTAAAACCGCGGTTGATTCAATCAAGATTCAGCTTGGAAATTTAAGAGTTTTAGCCTTTTTTCTATACCGTTACTCGATCCGATGGTAAATTGAGTGTTTAAAGGCACTACGGAGGATCGCGGCGGTAGGAAGACGCTGGAAAGCGGTCAGTCATTGAGTTATTCGTTAGTTTATTATTTCCTCGCGGTGCTGCTGGAACAATTAACCCCAATGTATGCTTACAGAGGAGTGAGCGAAAATTGCAAAAATCGGAACAAAGGAATGGGAGGCATAGCAGCGTTAATAAGTCTACTATACACTGAGAGAAAAAAAGGAGTAAAAATTACTATTCTGTATCGTAACTTGAGATATGAGAAGAAAAAAAACGA
>JAWWEM010000044.1:3731370-3777213 GCA_035582935.1 Ormyrus thymus | reverse complement strand
AAATCTTTTTTTTTCTTCTCATATCTCAAGTTACGATACAGAATAGTAATTTTTACTTCTTTTTTTCTCTCAGTGTATGTGGGGCATAGCGTTACTGCTTGGAGGCCTTGATGCGGGTTATCTAATTTATAAGATCGTTTAATTATTTTACGTGTTACGCGTGATCTTGATTTACTTTGAGATCTGCATTAACGTACATGAAACATTTAAAGAAAAAATCAAACGACATCGTTAAAAGACAAATTACAAAAAAAAAAACAAATATCAAAGAATTAAATATCAATATGACGGTATTGAATTTTAATTTAAAAATAGAATAATCGTTGAGGGCGAGCGTGTATTTTAAAGAACATTTGTTTCTGCGTCATCTGAAGAAAATTGCAAAATAAAAAAATAGCAAACGATAAATCACAATTTACTACAACAATAAATTGACTTTGACTCAGAACCACATAAAAATCATCGCTACCTCGCATCAACTAATCAAAGAAATCCTAGAAATCAAGCCGACCTTCCATCCGCAGAAACTCCTCGCGCCGGGATTTACAGCCTCTTCCAATATCAATCATAAAATCAATCAGCCCCGCGTCATTACCAGCAGCATCTCCCGAGAGCGAGCGAAAAATTTATCCCTCCTAAGCGTCGCTAAACAGCTCGTTCCCGTCCGAGAAAGGGCCGCGATTCATAACTCGCGCAGAAACGACCCGAGTCGCGCGGACAAAGGCGATCGCTGCCGCGGCGCGGCTCGGCGCGCGCGCTAATAATCCGCAATGCTCTCGCTCGGCAGTCTTTCTCTTTCTCCCTCTCGTTAGGAAAGAAAACTGCCGCTCGCTCTCGCGCGCCGATCCTTGCGAGAGCGAGCGTGAGTCACTTGCGCGTCAAGGAGGCTTACGGCGAAGGCACGTACGCGCGCGAGGTGGGCTCTGGTGAATTTCAATTTTCAGTCCTAGACAATGGACGAGGAGGGACGGATCGGGCGAGGGAGTGCTGAGGATGAGTTGCGAGCCGAGTGTTCGCCGTGATTCGACGGCTTTTTCAACAATGCTTTGTTACTATTATTATCAAACGAAAGTGTCGGCTCGGCACGGCGGAATTCTCGCTTTCTAATAATAGCGCTAACGTTTTTTGTAAAAAAGCCTTTTATATAATTGAGCGGCTGCAACTTGTTAGAATTTATTTACTAATTTTAAGCATTTTAAGCAACAGACGAGGCGTTCTCACTTGCAAAAACCCGTAGGCTTTAAAGGCATTTGTTTAATCTTCAACTAATTTAAAAAAACAATGGACTCCGTTGAACAAAAAAAAAAGCGCATTATCCACGGCACTCGCAGAGAAATCCTTAGGCCGTTTAGCGAAGAGAGAGAAAAAAAAAAAAAATACGCTTCGCGTGACGAGCCTCGGCTCGGAGGAGCCGCGCGAAGGCCACCGGAACGTAGCTGACGCTCTTCACCGTTACCGAGCGGCCGAAACCGCGAGCCGCTCCGTTTTCAACGGTCGAATTTACGAGTGTGTTGACCCGCTGCTTAGCTGTTTTGACAATTACCTCGCGCGAATCCCGCGGCGAGATACACATCGTCGGATTTGAATATCCAGCTGGGAAGCGGTTCCGCGAACCTCCCCCCCCCCGCCCCAGTATTCCAGGCATTTACGGCGACGAGAAAAAAATGCCTTCGCTCGAACCCGCGGCAGTGCATCTATTTACACTGAAACTTGCACTGCAATGGCAATTAATTTTGCTTTCTTGAGCGTCTTCACTCGTAAGAAGCAGAGCGTGACATTCTCAGAACGATTAAAAAGCTAATTAAATTTAGCTATTAGCTCGAAGCGATCGTCTGGCTCGTTAAAAAAAATCAGCGCCCCGAGAGGCCGCGAGCCGAGGAACCCGCACCGTAACCCCGTCAAAAGCTCCTAATAAACAAATCCGCGCGGCGAAAAAATCTTAATTAAAGCTCTCTCTCCCCGAGAGAGAGAGAGAGAGAGCTGGCGAGCAACTCTCGCCGGGCCGCAGCGTCGTATCCGCGCCGAGACTCGTTCACGGCCTCATAAATAATGCACGTACCGACTCCCTCTCGGTGCGCTCGCGGGCTTTTTTCTCTTTTTCTCAAAGTCGCTCGCGCGCGAGCACGCCTGCGTCCCGCGCGGGAGGAAGGCTCGTCCGCCGCGTGTGTGCGTTACGCACCGTCTGTTTATCGCGAGTCGCGCAGCGCCGTAATGCCTGTGATCGGCCGCGAAGCCGATGTGTATTATATGGGTTTGCGCGCGAACCAAAATGGCTGCCTTCGCGACGTCGCGTCGGGCTTCATTGCTGGAAATTTCATTCTTTTACCGAGTATTAGACGCCAGGAGGATGCGCGAAGGTGTTGGGGAAGTACTTCTTGAGAATGCGCCGCTTGCTGCACTTGAATAAGTTTATTTCGGGAGAGCTAGTCAGTCGTTGCGTAACTAAATACAGTCACAGGCGGCTGTTCACTTACTTTATGTTATTAATTCTCGGGAGCATTAATCACTTTCAGGGTACTCGAAAAACAATATTCCAGCCGCTCTAATCTCAATTACAAAAACAGAGTCCAAAGCACTCGCGCCTGCTAACAAATGTTTTCCACTCGAGCCGTCCGCTCAAGTTCAAGTAAACACCATCCGCATTAAGCGCATTACTTTGACAAATCTAATAACGCCGTAGAGTGACTTATCTCCCTCGCCCCCGGTGAAATTCCCGCGGAGAAAATCAGCAATTGCCCGACGTCGGTCCGAGCCCTCGAGCCGAAAAAAAAAAAGAAAAATGCGAATGAAAGCTCTCGCGCGTAAAAAGGCAAAGACGCGCGCACGAAGCCGCCTCGTAATTAGTAGGCTCGTATCCCTCCTCGCTCTCGTGTGTATATTCATCGCCGGCGCAGAGGAGGCCGCCATACGTGACTCTCGGTGCGTCAACGTACACACACGTACGCGCGCACACGGAGAGCCGCGCCGGCGACGATCATCAGGAGCGGAGGTTGCGGGAGTTCGCCCGGTAGCGCACAATGCCCGTCTGGGAGTAACGGACGAGGGGGAGGCATGTCTTGCTCGTCCTTTCCCAGACGCCTACGCGAGTCCCTCTCTCTCTTTCTCTCTCTTCGTAGCGCTGCTCTTTGTTTGCGCCGAGGGATCGACTCTCCGCAAAAACGCTAATCGCCGCCGATTTCGCGGAAGGCCCAAAGATCGCTTTTTGCGACCGCTTGCGCTTCTAACGGTCAAGGTTAATAATCGGAAAGCACGAGAGGACGCTTTGCTCGGGCTATTTAGGAGGTGCACGCAGACGTTGCTCCACAATGCGGCTAATTTGTCGTTCGAGCTTTTTCGCTTTAATTTATTAGGAAACAAGGCGTGGGTCTGGCGGAATGCTGCGGAAAAATGCAATATCTTGAAAGCCTCGTGGGCTTCGTGCACTTCCGAACGACTCTAGCTTAGCATGCGAATGCATTTGCGTGAATTAGTTAGCGATTCTTTTTAAAAAAAACGGAAGAGGGATGCAACAATATGTTTTCCTTAACGAGAATTTTTCAACGCGGAGCGTGTGACTCATGCAACAATGCTATATGCACCGGCGTATTTTCATTAAAGCCACTTATAGCTAAAACTTTATAACGTCACTAGACGATGAATGAACGATGCTTCTCTGGAATCGAAAGAAATTCACGCAAGAAGTGCAGATGTTACAATCGCCGGCCGACATAAGCTTATTAACTTACGCAAGAGCAGAAAATAGCTCTAACCAGAACTCTCATTCGCACGTCCACCTAATCAAATTATCGATTCGTACATACAAATCGCGACTTTCCGTGTCGCCCCCAATAAGTCCCCCCTCCCCCCCGCCCCCCTCTGAAAACCCACGGCGCCTCTTGCATCACCGCGAAACCCCTTTATCGCTATCTTATCTCCGAAGCCTTTCGATCGTTCGTTTGCCCCGAAACTCCCGGGAAAAATCCCAGGCGGCTCTCGCTATCGATTTCCCCGGCGCGGTGACGAAAGACGCGCGCAGAAGCGAGCGGGCGACAAGTGCACCTGATGCTCGCTCGGTCCGCGGAACCAGCGCGCGGCGAGGAGCTTATCTTATCTCGGCCGGCAGATTACACCCGAGCCGCACGACGACGACGACGCGGAAGTGTGTCGCGGAGGCCGGCTGTTGCGCAAAGCAACGAGAGCTGCGACCGAAAAGCCGGGCCTGCGAAACATCGGAACTGGAAGGGACGAGGGACCGACTGACTACGAGAGAGGGGGGGAATCACGGCTGGAGCCTCCGATTCTGGGTGTGGATTTTGACAATTGACTGTTAATCGTGTCAATCAATTGTATCGCCCGGAGAATGAAAGGCTATTATGACGGGGCTGGTCTAATTTTAAGTCGGGTTTATTCCCCTTTTATTCCAATGAAGCGTGCCTCGACTTTGCTTTATTATTGGTAGGTGGAGAGCTGACTCGCCGAGTTGTTTGCAGAAACAATACCGCGAGAATGCATAAGCAAGCGACTGCGAGAAAACAATTACAAATAGTTACTCGAGCTTTACTTTAAAAAGATCGCTCGCGAAGACTTCACAAATAATGCCGGTCTTGCGGTAAATGCGAACTCATCGTCCATTCAGTCGCCGAGGGCACGAGCAGTCGCACAGAATTATCCGCCACCCGAGGCACTAATCCAAAAATTCCAGCGCTCTCAGCGGTGCATCGTCGTCAAATAATGACTCTCCCCGCGTAACGCTACACCGAGGACGATCATCTGGAAAGCAAAGCAGCCCATCAGCCGGCTGCCTCCGTAACTGTATTATCCGCTATCAATCGCGAGACGCCGCGCGGCAGCGTGGAAGCGGCGACGCGATCTTTATCGTTGTGCAATCGCTGACGAATCGCGCGCCAAAGTGAATCACGGATTAAACGTTCGGGCTCGCGGCTATGATTCACTTCGGAAATCGTAATTGCCGCGAGAGTGACACCTCCCGAGCGCTCGTCGACGACGGGCCGGGCTTCATTTCTTTCGAGATTCGCTGGGTAAATGTTGGTTTAATGCCGACGAGCCGCGAATGATGGGGCTGCTGCTTCGGGAGATTCGTTGGGAAGTCGATGGGAGGGAATGGAAAACCTTCGAGTTTATTCGAGAGCTGGTTTTTACTTTTGCATTGTGGAAAATTGAAGCTCTGTAATCCGTGTAAGAGGTATTGAGTAAACGAACGTTGAATGGATAAGTAAGTTACGGAATCGGCTTAAAAATAACTTTCTCAATCTTATCAAAGCTCTGATCGGTAGTTGATTATGCACTATTTCGTGTCGGTCAATAACATCGAGCTGAAGAATCGAGACCAAAAAAATTAGATCTCGGCGACACTGAACCTTTGATGTGAAAAGAAAAAGCCTTTTCCCAGCCTAAAAATAGATCGTCCATTGTAGCTTCTCCTTTTACTCTTATTTAAAAATTGCTTTGTTCTATTTCGACCCTACAATGACGAAATAACTTTCTACTTTTAACTGCATTATTAGTTTAAAAATAGTTCTTAGGCACAGATTTGAATAGTCATAAAATTAGCTACCGACTAATTAAATACAAAAACACGACGGTAGACTTATATACAGCCGTTACCTTACTTCAAATACCCCCGTATTGTTCTCTACCGGCTTTCGCACTACATAAAAAGCCTCTCACTGTCAAAATTCAGGCTTGCAAACGAAAAATATACGATCCTCCTCCACTTTGCGGCGCTAATTTTACTGCCTTTTAAAAAGGCAGCAGGAGCTGCCCGCGCAAAGAGCCGATCCGATAAATAACCACCGGAGTACAATGCGGGGAATGCGCCGCGCGCACCAAGTTCTTTCCCAACCAGCGGCGAGATTTGCACGCGCCGTGATTTATGAGCGATATTTTTCCCTCCGCTCGGCGCAGCAATGACTTTGATCCATTTTCCGCGCAGGAAGGAGATGCCGTACGGAGCCGCGGCGAGAGATTAACGGAGACTCGCCGCGAGAGCGGCCGCGAAATGCAGCCTCGGCCGAACGATTGAATTAGACGATTACGCGTCCCAGTTATTTTTCTATGCGCGTGGCAAGGAGAGATAACGCGCGCACACGCGCGCGCGCGTCAAATTTTACGGCCGAGGAATTACTGTGCTCGTTGTTTGTACTACGCGGACTCGCTCATTCATCGGAGCGAATCGATTAATGCGGTGCTGCATTAGCAATCCTTATTCAGCGGATTTTTTTTCTTCTAAATTGGCGCTGTAAGCGTCGAAAGAAAAGTGCGAAGAATATATTTCGACCGTATTAATTTTGAAGTAAAATTTATTTAAAATCGCAAAAACGACCTGAATATTTTACGCGCGCGAAAAATATCGAGGCCAAAATTTATTAATCGAAAATAATATTCTCCAACGGAGCGCGCCGAAGGAATTCCTTTCTCATCGCCGGACGAGTCCGCTTTCACGCGCGCTCCTAGAATTACGTGAAAAAACCATCCATCCGACTGAACCCTTCATCTCCCAATACCCAGAGCCACTCAGCTCCCACAAAACCCGCCCAAATATTCCATCCAACAACTGTCCCTGAAAATATTAGGACACGCAACAATGCGCGAGCACAGCATTGACAGAGACGTCTCCGCCGCAACGTCCCGTCGATGAAAGGAGAGGCCCGCGGGGCGACATGTGGCACTGTGTGCCGAGGCCGAAATAAAGGAGCGCGGGAAACCAAAGAGGGGTCGCGCGCACGCGCCGCCGCGCAGGTACCGTCTACCTGTCCCGGGCCCACCTGACCTTTTTCTCTTTTTTAACGGGACACCCGAGGCGTTAAATCGATGCGGAGTCAACGCTCGGAAAATGAGAAAAGCCTGTTTGGGGGACTCCCCCGCCGCGGCTTACCTGCATTATAGCCGACTCCCCGGGAGTCTTCCGAGAGGCGCGCGTGGATCTCTGGTTTGTTCCCTTTCTCGGGCAGCTATCTGGCCGGTCGCTGGAGAGGGGGGGGGGACATTTTTCGGGGAGATATTTACGAGGTTTCTAATCGGACGTGCGCGCGAGAGAGTTTTACTTTGGACGGTGCGATACGTCGCTGGAATTTTCAAGCGGGCAGGGTTCATTTTCTCGGGAAAGATTTTTGGATTTAGATATATATACATATATATATACCCCAGAGATCAGCGAGTTTCTCGATTTTTAATTAAATAAATAAAAATTTTATCTAACAATTTTAGACTAATTCAGGCGTTTTACTTTCAAAAATAAGATATTATCGACAGCTATATTCATATTTTCACGGCATGTAATAGACTTGGCCGCCGAGAAAGAAAAATGTAAATTCAGCGACGACAAAAGTATCTCCAAATCAGACCCTACTTTCCATACATGCTATCCTCCGTCAACCTACAGCTTTACGAAATAACCAGCTTCGAGCGAGCAATTAAAATCCCCTCGAACTCGAAATCCTCAAGCACTCCTCGGGTGCAAACTTGACGAGCATCGCAAAAAGCGCATGAATCATCATCGCGGCGGTGCTCGAGAAGCCCATCGACGGGGCACTAAAACAAAATTGACGCGACTCCTCCTCGCTCGCCAACTTTCTCTCTCCCGAGCTGCCGGCTCCCCGACCGCGACCCCGGTCGCATCTTACTTTCCACCGGAATACACGCGTGCACATTCTCACGGATTCGGCAACTGTCGGGTATCGCGGCTCATCTCTCTAACCCGCTGGAGCTTAAACTCTTCCCTTTGTTGCGCTCCGCGCTCGTCGAACCTTTCTCTTTTTCTTTTTCCCTCCGCGCCTCGGCGACGCGCGTTCGTCTCTCTCTCTCTCTCTCGGATTTTTTCCCCGCGCGAAATCCCAATGGACAAAGAACATTCTTGCCGAACAAGATTTCGCGGCGCCGTTACGGGCCGATCGATGCGCTAATCTTGGGGCCGGAGCCGGGGAAATTGCGGGTGTAAATATGAGGCGGCGCAGCCGAGTGCTTTCGACTCGCACGAGTTGCCATTGACCCGCTCGAGTGTTCGGCTTGCATTGCAACCGGGGTATAGAAATCGGCGCCCGTTCGCCGATCTGGCCTTTTATCGATTGCCCTTCTATTGTGTATACACTGGTTTCGCGAGATTTATCGACTGAGGCGGAGGAAAAGGAAATTTATGAAAACGAGAGATTCTTTCGCTCTCCTCTCGGCTTAACTTTTATCGCGACGCGATAAGTATTGCGGACAGATAATTTTAAGCTCCGCGGCGTGAGTAAGAGCGTTTTATCGAGTGTGCAGATTTTTCGAGCCGTCGAGGCTCGGGACTCTCTTCTAAAAAACGGCCGCCGGAGCGGAGCAATTGTCTCGGGGCGATCAACGTTTAACCGACAATTAGCGCGGCAATAAATACGGTACCGCGATAAAAAGCATTTCCGAGACTCGGCTAACAGTTTTCTCTTGTATAACCCAAGCGTGAGACACGCTGTGAGCAGCCTCCCAGCGTGCTCATCGGTTGTGCAAGCTATTACCATTCCCCAACAAAAGCCCCTCGAGATCCACTCGACGAGCTCCTCGGAACGGCTCGCGAGCAAGTAACTTCGCTCGCAGAAAATGTATTTTCCGCTCCGGTCCACTACTCGCGCCTCCCCGTCTCCCTCCGGCGGTCGCTCCGGCTCGCGGACCAAACAAGAGCATACAAAAGAAACGTACCTGCGCGGAGATGACGCCCCTGACGGTGATGCCGATCATCGGCGCGAATCTCAGCTCGACGCCCGGCTCCAGCATCAGCTCGGCGTCCCTCTCGACGAACAGGTCCTCCCTGAGGACGAACGGGCTCTTGGCCCTCTCGAGCGTCTTCCTGCCCCGGACGATCTTGCCGCCGGGCAGCTCGGTCAGGCCCCGGAAGCCAGCCTCGACCGAGTTGGAGCTCGCGTAGTTCGGCTCGGTGTAGTAGATGGAGGCCGCCGGCTCGGTGCTCTCCTGCAGCACCGCGGCTCGGCCGCAGCCCAGAGCCAGTAGCACCGCGAGCACCAGGCTCGCCGCGTCCATGTTCTCGCTGTGCGGCGTGGGCGCCCCCCCGCCGGAGTCTCTCCGTGTGCCTGCGCTCTTATCGGGCCGCGGTCATGAATCACGACGCACTGCTCGTCGCCTCGCTCTCGCGACGGCAGCCGAATAATGCGCGGGAGCGCCTCATCTCGGCGGCCCGCGACCTTATTTTCACTTTCCGCTCACTTTCGCGCGTCGGTTACCGAAGATATCCGCCGCCGCCAAGCGCGAAACAGGTTCTGCGCGCAACGGACAAAGCGCTCGCGGGCCGCGCTCGAATCGGTATGGGAGAGCTGGGCGGCTGTGCAGAGGCGCGCGAGAGAGACACACTCGGGAGCGCTCTCGAGACTCGGCCGCGATAGACCACGCAGCAGACGCGTTGACCCGAGGAGGAGTCGTGTGCTTGTGCGAGCGAGCGGGCCGCCTGAGCTCCTGGCCTGCCGTTGGGTGCGGTTGGACTGCAGCTCGCGGCTGCTCCTGGACGCGCGCGCGGCGGAGCCAGCGGTGAACGCTCTCTCCTTCTCCTCCGCGAGCCGCGCTTTCCGCCGGCGGCGGTGGTGGTGGCGGGCGGCCCGTCACGTGATCCAGGTACGTCACGCAGCTTGGGAAACAGGTGAGCCGATGGAGGTGGACGCGGCGACGGCTTTTTTTAGGCGCGGATCACACTGCCGCTCGGACGCTCGCGTCGCTGGACCTGAAAGAGATAAAGGCTCAGTCCTCGGTGAGATGTCCTTTCGCGCGGGCTGATTTTTTTTCCTTGCGGCGCGACCTTTGCGCCGCGCAAGCAAATTTATAGCCAATGAGGTCAGTGTGAACCAAAGCGAGCTGCGCGCTAATTCTTTAAGTTATGCAATAAAACAACTTTAGTACAGGATGGACTAATTTTGGCGCCACTGACAGCGTCAAGCTTGCATTGCACTTACTCCGAGTATTTACATGCGTCATGAAATTTAATTAGGAAAAAAGGCTCGCGTTCGGCAATTTATTTAAAAGGCCTTACTATACACACTCAACTGGACAGAAAAATGCATAGGCAAGGCATTCAAAGGCTTATTGAAAACTTTTGATTAAAAGACTGATAAGCGTGTAATCCATAGGAATAACAGCGGTATTAGTAACCATTCAATGCTCTTTTCATCTGATATTTTTAAAACCATTGTGAAAATAGTTTTACCGAGGAAGGTCGTAAATTTACTAGCTACAAACGTATTTTTAATACAAAATCGATTGCTCTATTCAAAAGTAGACTCACATTTTTGAAAATTGCCGTTTAAATTTAAATCCTCAGACAAACACTTGTTTTTCTCCAATTGATTAAGAACACCAAAAGTTTTGCGAAGTACATTTATTTCCTAACTCACAGCCCCAACAATCCTTGCACAAAAAAAAACTCGTAAAAATCATCCTCGAAAGCACCGTCCGCTTTCGAAATCCCGGAGCCCCAGTAAACTCGTTCCCTCGGGTCTTTCCTACACCGCCAGCTCCCGAACCCAGTTTTCCACCTCGAAGTCCGAGAAGGCATAAAAAAAGAAGGCGTGCGAACGGCTGCCGCGAGTCGACAATGCGCGCGACACCGGTAAACAAAAGCAGCCGGGAAGACGACAATGGACGCGACTGTAAAGTGCGCCCGGTGCGGCGGAGGAGGCTCGCCTGGAACTGAGCCGGCCGTCGGCGACTCGGCGCTCTCTGCCTCCAGGTCGGTGTCGCGCGCGCCACTGGCTGCGAACCGAGCGCCGGTGCACTTTGTTGTGCGGAAGGAGCACCGAGCGGGTAGCCATGGCGACCGGACGCGCTCGCGTGCGACTCGCCGCGAGCGGGGAGCGACGAGCGGTTGCGGCTCCGCAGGCGCAGTTGTAGGTGCAGGTCGGCTGGTGCGAGGAAGGCAGAAGGTGATTTATGGCCTTGTTTCGCGATCAAATGTTGTATCGCGTAGTGGCGATTGTTTATAAATATCTTTAATTTACTTCTTATTCTTATCGATCTGCTTCTTTGTCGTTGTGCTGTAAAGCTTGTGTAATTATACGCGCAGCGTTAACAGTCGGTACTGAGGCACTTGTGCCCAATTTTCCGAGTATAAAAGGTGACTTTTCATAAGATTCGATTGTGCATTTTGAAAATATTCTTTCGAATAATGCTTAAATAGATTGAACGCAGCTGTTATTCGTAAAAAATTTCAACGAACGTCAGAAAAATCTTTCCAGCCGCACGTTGTTAAAAAATTAATATTGTCATTCCCGCAATAATGCTACATTGAAATGCGACGATGCATCAAAACCTTTTGAAACTTCGTACAGTACCCTTCGCTTCCGCCCCGTACTTAACATACCACCGCGGCCTCGGGCTCCGAGCGAAATATAACGAAATCCCGGTAGCGCTGAATGTCCGTTGTGTTTTCAAATTATTTGCAAGAGATGGCTCGAGCCGTCCGAATGGTGTAGCACGAGGGAAGGCAGTGGTTTTGTTTACACGGACTGCTCCCTGCTCAGTAAGCGTCGGCTGAGTATTTAAGAAGCTTCTCTTAAATATTTTAACGCAAGCGTCTGCCTCGAGCAGCTGCATTTTCATTGCTGCGTTGAGATATACTTGATTCATCTTCGAGCAGAGATGAACTCGAGCTTTGCGGAAACGGAGCATCCGTCCAAATTTCTCTCTCACGAGGCTGAAACCAAATATTGGATGGAGTTCGCGCACTCGATGCATCAGAAGTAAGTGATAACGTACTACTGATTTGTTTAATAATTTGTTTAATAATTATCGATGAATCAGAAAAAATGAAATCGAACGAGAACTGTTGGAGTATCAAGAGAGTTCGCAATTTTTGGAGAAGGAACTGGAAACGTCGTTCGAGCAATCCAACAAGAAAAACAAAGAATTATGTCAGCAAAATTACAAGCTCTCCCAAGAAAATGAATATTTTAAGCACAAATTAAACGAGCAAGTGGAAGCTTACACTTTATTGCTGTCACAAATGCAACAACTCAAAAATACCAATGAAGAGTTGGTCAAGACTGTCAGAAAATTGGAGCAGACTAATGATGATTTAGAAAGAGCCAATAGAACGACAGAGGGATCCAGGGAGCTTTTGGAATCCGAGTTCAATTCAGTCCTCGAGAAAATGGCATTGCTTGAAACGGAGGTGGAGGAAAAAGAGGGCTTCAAAATATTCATCCAGAGGCTAAAAGATGAGAACAAAGGTAAAGCAAACGTTCTTTTATAACCGGCGTCGCTAAATCTTTCGAGTGTAAATAAAAATAAAAAAATTACGTCGCAGATTTAAAGGACCAAATTCAAGCCGACCGCCTCGTTGCGGAAAAATCAGTCGCGGACAAAAAGATAAATAATGCTTGTGGCCTTTGCCGATTCAATAGTATTAGAAGTAAAACTTGTTCGCACACTTTACCAAACAGAAGACTTTCGCTTTTCGAAAAACCAACACACGATCACGGCCAGCTGCAAAACAGTTCGTTCTTAAAATACGTTCAAGAGCTGCCAGAGAAGGCAGAGAATCTGCAGCTAGCGCCACTGTGAGTAATGCTTTTATTAAATGCCATCACTAACCGTCAAAGAGAATCATAATATTTACGTCTTTCTCGTATAGGGCAAATACAATGATGGAGGAGGATACGAATGAAAGTTTCGGTGTTGCAAATACAATGATGGAGGAAGATATAAATGAGAGTTTCAGTGTTGAAAATTCTGACGAAAACAATCTCAATCAAGCCAACGACGCTTTGCTTGTGGCACTTGATAACATAGGTAAGATTCGTTAAGTTATCGGCACCGAAGGTCAGAAAAAAATTCATTTCGTAACTTTGCAGTTTCGCCAGAAGAACTCGACATCCGAAAGCGCGCGTCAAAGAACAAGACGACAGATAAAAGCCACCCGTACAAGAAGGAGGACAGACGGAACTCCTCGGCGTCCAATCTTGGTAGTCATATCGAGCACGAGAAAAAGCGTCAGCAATTCATGACGTTTTTCAAAAAACTGCGCCCCCAGCATCCGATTTGGATACGCAGGAAGGAAGGAAAAAACTGATTTTATCTCTTTTAGCATTTTGACTTTCGCCGATTTTTTTAGCTCTTTGGACTTTAATTTTTTATCAATAATTTTGATATATCCTGACTTTTGAGTATTTTGCAATACTTTTTGACTCTGTTTGTCCTCTTACTGCAGTTCCGTTTTTCTTCCAATTTCGATATGTCGATCGGATTGTTTACAAAAGCAAATTTATTGAAATGATCAAACAGCGATATTTATAATGATTATTTTAATATAAGCGATATGTATAATGTGCAATTTTTATAGTTTGCTTTATTCAACATAAAAATAGAAAGTTTAACTCACAACTTCA
This sequence comes from Ormyrus thymus, assembly GCA_035582935.1. NCBI lineage: Eukaryota > Metazoa > Arthropoda > Insecta > Hymenoptera > Ormyridae > Ormyrus > Ormyrus thymus. The sequence goes on along the minus strand of JAWWEM010000044.1, from coordinate 3,763,861 downwards.
GTTTTATCACTTACATAACAACTGACGTATAATTTTAATCGCCCGGCGATTCCGTGCAACTGCTTCAGTTTTATCAGCGACAAATCGCAGCAGTGTGCAGATTCAGTTATTGAAAAAGGCGCATTCCTGCACAAAATAGTTTTACGTAGAAAAATTATTCGTGCAATTCTAACGATTGACGGTTGAAAAAAATGTTTGGCTATTCTGAGCATGAGAGAGCATTCCTTCGGCCAGCTCTCTTCTCTTGCGATTCCGCGCGCTCCGTCCAAAGCTGCAGCCGCTCCTAGTCCCTCGGGGGGATCTCGCTGTCGGCCCACTTGATCTCGACGACCTTGCCGGACCTCGCGGACTCCTCGCAGGCGCTGGCGATCTTGTCCACGGCGAGGATCTCCTTGGCGTGGATGGCGGGCTTGGCCTTGCCCTGCATGATGTCGAAGAAGTGCTCCAGCTCGTCGTGGTAGCCGGTCATGAAGCGGCTGGCGAACGAGTACCAGATCGGCGGCCTGCGCTGGCCGCTCTGCCCGTACTGGGTGGTCACGCAGTGCATCGGCTGCTCGTTCGTCGCGTCCACCATCCCCCGGGGCCCGAACACCTCGACCCGCTGGTCGTAGCCGTAGACGGAGTTGCGGGACAGGTCGATCAGGCCGACGGTGCCGGACGGGAAGTACAGGATGGCTGCGACGGTGTCGAAGTCGTTGATGGCCTTGATCTCCGGGATGTGGGTGTGCGCGAAGACGGAGACCTGCGATTCGAGGGTAACGTCGTACCGATTACTTACTGTGGAATGCAATAATAATAAAAGAGTAAAAGGGGCACTCGCGAGCTCCGACCTTGGTGGGGAGGTCGCCGATGGTCCAGGTGAGCATGTCGATGTCGTGCACCATGCAGTCGTGGAAGATGCCGCCGGAGGTCTTGAGGTAGCCGATGCTGGGCAGGGGCGAGTCGCGGGCGGTGATCCTCATGGTGTGCACGTGGCCGACCTCGCCCCTGCGCACGCGCTCCTTGACGTTCCTGTAGCTGGGGTCGAAGCGCCGGTTGAAGGCGCAGTACAGCGGCTTGCCGTGCTTCTCGGCCGCGGCGTAGCACTTGGCCGTGTTCTTGGCGTCCTCGGCGATTGGCTTCTCGCAGAAGACGGCCTTCTTCGACTCCAGGGCCCTCGTCACGATCGCCTCGTGGGTGAAGGTCGGCGAGGCGACTATCACCGCGTCCACCCTGTACTCGAGTGGGGTAGACGGAAAATTAGGCATTTTCTATCGGTAGGTCGCATTTGCGTCTTGCGACGATGCGTATAGTTTTATCGCGCGTAAAAATGGAAAAGTTCACGAATGACAAATTTCGATAAGCAATAGACGGTTAATACTGCAATACTTTAAAGATCGTCTAAAAATCACTTTGCAGATAAAAAAATGTATTTCACAATAGAATAAATACGTACTTTGGATCTTTGTAAATTTGATCAGCCTGTTTACTGGTGAGAATTGGAATATTGTCCAGACGCCAGTAATTTTTGATTTGGCCCCATTTGGCTTCGTCGTCGTCGACGACGTAGAGAAGCTTCACGCGGGGATTCGATACCACATTGGACATGTGGATGGAACCAGCACGGCCCAAACCAAAAATTGCAACCCCAATAATTTTTTCTGGTGTTGCATCTTTTCTGAGTTCGAGATCGTTCGTGTACCTAAAATATTGATTAAAATATTAATTAAAATTTATTTATTTATTTATTACTCAAACGTGAAATTTCGTTTAATTTAAAAAAATGTTATAGAACGAGTCTAATTAATGCTTGACCTTATATTATATCAATAATTTTAAATTTTTTATATTAATGGAAATTTTTGAAGGTACGAATTGATACTTATTTTAAATTTAATAAATTTTAGTTCATTGCAATGGAATTTAAACCAAGATATAAATTTACATGTAATATAATAATTTATTGTATACCGAATTGTTTTCCAATATAACGTTTGCTAGGTGGAATAAGTTTTTGGGTAATTTTAATTTTAATTTAAGTGCAGAATTTAATTAAAAATCTTCGTTTTGCAGTGCTTAAAAACCGATCAATTAAAATTAAATTTATCAATAAAATAAAATAACTTACTTTGCGTAAACAAAATCTTCAGGTGTAGGGTCGGGATTGGCCTTAACGTAAGGTGAGTCGATCCTGAACTTAGCAGTTGCCATTTTGACAGAATAAAGTTCCTAACTGAACGAAAATTCAAGCTTCAATGCGTAGACTCGAATGGAAGATCTCGAATGAATCCAGCAGATTTTATATGGCACGCCTGAATGCTTTGGTGGGAGATCTGCCACTACCTTAATCATAACTATCAATACAGCCACATTCAAAAATTCCATTTTGTTTTTGAGATTAATTTCATTTTTACGAAATTCACGGAATTTCTAAAAGATATTATGGGGGCCAAAAATTAATTTTAAAATTATTATATTTATATTTTTTTATACTACGTTTACAATAATACTCTAATGTATTTCAATATAGCTGTTAAATTTTTTTTAATCGTTAGGGGTCATCGTAACATTTCAATATTTTTTTAGCTAATATTTTAGCTAATAATTGGTAAATATTTTATAGTTCTAATATAAAAGAATTGCAATTGATCAGTTTCATGATAAAAGTAAGATATCAAAACATAATATACGCATGTTTCTTTTTATAAATAAAACAATAATTATAGTTTTAATTGTAAAGTCGATTTTAAAATTATCAAAATAGTTTTTATTATGAATGAATTAATATATACATTACAAAAATTAATACTAAAATAATGAATTGCACACAAATATTTTTCAATAACTTCCCTATTAGAATATTTTTGAATTACATAATTAAATATTGATAATAACTAGATTATTCTTGTTTAGTTCTTTTTAGATAAAGAACCTGAACAATTTATCGTAGAAACTGACGTAAGCGATTGTCCATTTGGAGCGCCATTTTTATCATTATAAACATCCTGCATCAACGGAAAAGTTGCGTAAATCTTTGCTGCACTTTTTCAGTTAAGCCAAATTAAATTATAATAAAGAATTTTTGCTATCTTAAAAAATATTTATCGTCTTTCAGTCAGAAATTAAAAGAAAAACTGAACGTAATTTTTCATAGATACAAAAACTCAAAAATGTTCAATATCTGTGTCTTCATATTCATATGTAATAATTAAGAAATTATTACATATGACTATTAAGACACAGAATATGAAGACAAATACATTCTGACGCAATTTATTTTAGAACAGATTAATATAACGGAGCAAATAAATTAAATTTGAGGAAGCTATATAAGTGTCAATAAACTGGCAGCGACATTTTTCATTCTAATTAATCATATTACATAATTAGGTCTAATTGTTAATGTAATACAATTAGATGATTTTTAAAAGTAAGTTGAGCTTAGAAAAACGTGAGAAAAGTGTTAGAAAACAGTGACTTAACAAATATTGCTGGCAATCAGCAATTTGTATTTTAACAAAAAGTGCATTATCACAAGTTATTTTTTCTGAAAGATTGTTCAATATCTCAGGATTTTATTGACCCCAGAAATTTTGCGAAATCATGATAGCGCGATTTCCGAAATCAGTTTCTTTCACTGGATCCAAAAAGAAGATAATATATGCATGTAAAGCCTACCCAATATATATATTACTTGAAACTGAAATATTAATAAAAAAGTATTTAAAATTGAAATTTATGAAGTAAAGAATAAATGACCAAAGTACTTATAATTGAAATTTATAAAGTAAAGAATAAATGATCAGTTGGTTTAAAAAAATATTGTCATTTTAATTGTGCCTTTGTTTATATAGCTATTCAAAAATTATCTTTTGCAATTCAATAATAATTTCTTTAATTTCTCTAGTTGTTTTCATACAACTCTGATAGAGAAATGAAAACATAATTTGCTTAGTCACGCATATGAATAAAATTATCTTTTGATATTACTCATCTAAGTATTAGAAATTATTTCATATTTTCTACAAAATATTTTCTTATTTTATTTTATCCGTACATTTATATTACATTTAAAAATGACAATATGCGTTCGTGCTGTAAAAATAATTTTTTTCTAAAAGTGTACAATGTTAAATGAAACGATAAGCTATTTTCAAACATTTCATTATTACATGATAAATCTTGATAATTGTCATGTAACATTCCGTACAAAATTAAAAATCTTTTATCGTAAAATTAAAAAAAATCTCACAAAAAAGGCTTTAAAGTTAATATTCCGGCAATTTCCGCTTGAAAAAGTTATAATTACTTTACAGATATTTTTGCTGACAAATAAACGTTAATTGGATTAAATTGAAGACACATTTTAAAACATGATACAAAATATTAAATTCAAGATAAAAAATACGCTTATGTTTTTACTTATTTACTTATCAAAGGTATGCCAATTCTCAAAACAAGTGGAACGGCATTCCATTGATTTGTGCTACTATACATCCGGTTAAACTGGTAAATTGACATCATCTCTGCAACCGCCATTAATCTTACCTTTTACCTCATAAAAGTTCTCTACAGCTCGTCTTGCGTGATGGTGCAATATCTTATTGCCTTTTAGATGGCTTACTATCCTTGTATAAAGTCTTTTCAGCAATTTATCATATTGTATGCAGCATCGTTCGGTCAACCAGTTTTCATTCGGAAATTGCTTTTTTCAATAGTTGAATTTAGAATTTATTCTGTCTGACATTTCGATGAATTATTTAAATTTAAATTTTAATATCAGTCTTAATATTCTCAAGAAATATTTGAAACTTTTAGAATTTTTGGTTTGATTTTATATAGTATATATTACGCTTGTTTCAATTTTAATTAAGCAATTATTGTCCAAGTGGAGACTTATGAACATTTGAATAAAATTAGTATGACTCAATTTTCAAAAAAAAAAATTTTCTTTTAAATTCGGCGATGTTTTTATCCGAAAATTTTTGTAAATGCAAGTACAAGAAGTGCAAAGAAAATCAATTTAAAAAATGCCCAAGTGCCAATCCGTATGCATTTACGTGTTAATGGATTAGGAAAACTTGAAAGAAGACTTTTACATTTTATATGGTCCATGTTTAAGGAAATTAAAGAGAAAATAAGGAGATAACAGTTTTAAAACAATATTTTTAATATATTAATATTGATGTAACGTAATAATTAAATATTAAAATTAGATTATCGTTTAAATCGGATACAACCGTAATTATGTCATTTTGCAGCAGTGCTACATAACAATGGAATAAATTCCTCTTTCAATGTGCAGACTATCAAATAGTCTTCCTTTTTAGTATCTCTTTTACTTCTGTTGGTTCTGTCATCTTATCCGTATTCAGTAAAAGTAATAACTTTTATTTCAATGTATAACTTATCTACAAAATTTTTCAATAAATTTTTTTATTAATTTATTACGTTTTTAACTATAAATTTCTGCTTTTTTGAAAAGCTTAAATTGGGTCGTTGTCTTGAAAATCGTATAACTTGAATATATTCGCATATTATCTACAATTGTCTACGTAACTTAATTATTTCGCGAGATTTTCTCACGACTTTCATTAGGAATCACACACGCATGCAAACTTTATCATATGCGCACAGTTAACTTTCGAGCTTGTCACTCTTTTCATTCTTTGTTATAAAAAAATCTTTTCATTACATTTCGATAAATAAATTTCCGGTTTATAATGGTGCATTATTATGACTTTAATCGTGATTTTGTAATTCTTACGAAAATACTCGTATTAACATAATGTAAGCTGTTTCAGGTTGTACATATCACAAGTATATGTTTTTATTTAAACGTAGTCATCAGGAAACCGTGCTTTAATGCTGAGTCTTACTCTCATAGTAGCACTATCAAAATAACTTATGGACATAGAGTGTTAATTGTAACATTTCAAAGGTATGTATGTGTAACCTTGCCAATTGAAAGAGTCTTTACAATGGAAAATAATTTTTTTTACAATTCATATAGCGCCAATAAAATTTGCTTTTAATAATTGATAACATTCAATCGCACCAGTTAATTCGTTAGCTTTTTTCATACTCTTTCTTCCTTTTAAATTATTGCCATTCACTTATTCATGCACCAATGTTTAAATCAAGATGCTTTATTCGGAAAATATTTTTTCCGAAGGCGTGAAAAATCACATGCATTGCTTTACATTTTTTCGCACAAAAACTTGGAATGTAACTCTAAGTATGGAGGATATTTTGTTTCATTTAACGCATTCATTTCAATTTATGCTGCACATGAATCACAAAAGATAATTAAAATAACACGTAAATTAATAAACGCAAAATCTTAACATTTTTCATTTTCGTAGTTCACTTATAGAACGCTAATATTTATCATATCTATGTATATATAATGTATATATTAATATTTGTCATCGATTTTACACGATTATTTGACAAACTTCGCATCAAAGATATGTGTGCTTCTTTCATTTTTTATGCTTTTCAGAGATGTATTTTCTTTATTTAATATATATGATCTAACTTTTATATATTGTCTCTAAAATATATATATATCTATATATAATTTCTTAAAATGTACATATATATTCATTATATATCAACGACTATGTAGCATACTCTTTTTGAGTTTTAGACATATAGTTTCACTTTTTTATCGCATCTGTAATACGCACTTTGCGAAATATAACTAGGTTTACATCAAGTAAATCTAAATGATTTCAGTAAATAATTCGCAAGAAGGATTACGAAAAGACGCTCGGTAATCTTTGAACATACAATTCAACAAAATCCTATAAAGCAATGCAGTTCATGTTCTATAAACGTTATTGAAAAAGTATATTGCTATATAAAATTCTTACCGGATTTTTTTTAATATTCAAAAACTATTTTGGAATCATAAAGGATACTTACAATTCTCTAAAAAAAGTCAAGAAAAAAATTTTTTAATCAAAACAAAGAGTAAAAACTCATAACACGTCATTGCTTTATAAGACTTTAGATGAACATTAATACGCAACAATTTGGCAAGTGAAGACTATAGTTACACATCTACTCATAAACGCTTGTACAAGGTATAACAAAAAATAATTAAAATAAGACCTTGCTTAAACGCCTCTGACCGTCTATTCGCATCGTTCGATTTAGCTTAACTTATTTATATTTTTTTTTCTATTTACTATATTTAATTATTTATTTATTGCACAACATGTTCAACGCGATTGTAAGAGAGGCTTGTTTACTTATTGCACCTGCACTAGTGTTGTTTTCTTGATTGGAACGATGAATAAAAGTTCCTCGCAAATTGCACTTTAATCGGTGTGCACCTTACGAAGGAAAGAAATGGCAATTTTGACGATAAGAAAAGCTAAAGATAAGTATAACTTAAAGTACGTCTCAATGTGGGAATCAAAAAACGAGAAAAAAAATAATAAAATTGAATCTAATCTAAATTGCTAAGTTAATGTTTGCTAGTCTTACTAAGGAGGGTCACGAACGAGAAGGTATTACAGACGAACGATCGCTCGGGAAGACATTTGTAATATTTGCTGTTTGCGAACACGGTTACAATGCCGGTGTCGATAATTATTGTAATATTATGCGTCCAACAGTTTTTAAACGAAAAAAAATGTGCGAACAGTCACGAGCGAAGTTATTAATAGTGGTGAGTACTGCTAGTTCGTTGTTGTATTTTGCAATTGTGCTTTTATGGCTTTAAACAGGTTGAGTACCAGGAGTTAGTCAACTCAGAAATATAAAAATTCGCTTACATATCTCTATTTTTCATGTCTTAGCTGAAAAATTTCTAATTCTTCCTTGATGAAAGTTTTACTTTATTCGATAAAGTAAAAGACACGTTTTTACTATTTCACTCTACCTGTGTAGCCTCAAGTCTTTATCGTTAAAACCATCGTTATTTAATGTTTAAATATTTTTAAATCTTGCTTCGTTTAAGTGTAATATTGCTCGTTTTCAATATTACCAATCACATTACAAGTACGCAGTACAGTAAAGTTTTTGATTTTAACATAGGAAATTTATGATTTGCAAACAGTTAATGCAAATAGTAACTTCTGGAAAAATGGTATAAGAGTCGTTTTATATTTTAAATTATTTAATAAAGTTTAAATCGACATAACAAGAAAATTACTTTGGTTTTGTAAATGATAAAACCCTCAAGTATTTTTCCAGCTTAGCTCGCATCTGCTCGAGAACGTCGTTACAACGTATCCGAAGACCGTAAAAGCTAACGAACATTTATAGAATATATTAAATTTCATACGTGCCTATTACTTTTAAATTAAATCGCGCGCGAACTTCAAATAATACATCTACAGAATAATTTTTTTCTTCTTCCTTCAACAACGTCAATAAAATCTCTGAAGTATGTATGCTCGTACATAATAATATGCGCTACAGATTTCTTCGAAATCGCATTAAAAAAAAAAAAAGAAAAAAAAAACGACGCGGCGACAAACTCGCGGTCTTTCCGCCGCCGGAAAAGAACGGATCTACGTCCCTGCGGCCGTTTTACTCAAAAGCACGGCGTCGTTCCGGGCGAGAACACTTGGCGACGCGTCCATTTCTATCTAGACTAGAAGGATCGTGCCCGTCGGCATCACGAGAGGGCACATCATAAGACTACGGGACGAACTGCTCTCCAAAGTCCAATCCAGGAGACTTCTTCGTTAGCGGAATTGAAGTACGAGGGGGCGTGTGGAGCTGCGCTGATCGATCGTTCGAGGCGAGGAGGTGCTCAGACGATGAAGAGATCGAGGTTGCAGGGTCCCTGGAGCGACGGGTGGATGCGCTTGTCCACGTCCGGCCGCGGGATCAGCGCGTCGACGCGCGGCTCCGGCAGCGGCATGCATTCTGGGGGCGTCAGCTGTAACGGATGGAAGGCTGTTAGAATTCGAGCTCGCCTCGTCGGTTCTGTTAATAAATTCAAAAGCCTGGAGAGATTTTAAGAGTTTAAACAGTCAGTAAGCAGCCTTGGAAGTGAAGTTTTGTTAGTCTTAACCATCACAAGTTTTTTGTTTTTTTTATTTTATTTTTGATTAATGCTTTAGAAGTAAAATAATTTTGTAGTTTTAATTATTTACCTGCTCTTTCTACTCATTAACAACAGCTATTAGATTTATCTAAGAACATAATAAATTTGTAATTTGTATAATTGAAAAAAGATTCCTAATCAGGCGTCGTAGTTTTAAGTTCAAAAAAACGTGAAAGTACAGGGGACAGTAAAAAAGTGAAGAAATACTCACGATCGTCTGCTGAGGAATGGGTGCGATGCCGGGCACAGTGGCCGGGTTGTAATAGTTGGTGGGACTGACCGGCGGCGACGGATAGGGCCAGTAGAAGATCGGCGGGTAACCCGGAGCGAAGGGCGGCGGCCGGGGAATCATCGCCGGGGGCGGAGCCTGGAATATCGTCGGATTCAGCGGCGGCGGCATCATCGTGCTCCCTGCGGATCGTCAAAATCGGCCTGTCAGACGTCGGGTTTATCCGGCTCTCTCTCTCGCTCATCGCCGATAAAAAGTATAGACTGTCGCGACTGTTGAACGCAGCGATTCGACTCGTGTACCAGTGGAAAGTTATACATATATGCAAAACGTGTAACACCCAGATAGAAATGTATAAGTAGCCAATAAAACCGTTAGCCCAATGGAATTTTCTATATACAAAAAAGTAGTAATAAAAAAAAAAAATGCTCTACTGGTATTTCCACTCGTAGCTAAATATATGAAACTGTTAAATGAGGAAATCAATTACCGCGAAAGACGACACACATTTGTCTCCCGCTTTTCGTACAGGCTTTTCAGTACAGGCGCGACGCACTTAGGATTCTCGAGTCGCTGGAGTTAGGTACTTTATATTTACAGGTTAAAGATGCAAAAACACAGATCTGCTCGTTCGTATTTACAGGCTCGAGCTCGAGAATCGTAAGTGAGTCGCCTTGGCCAGCTTAGGAATAATGATTGACTTGTCCTACCTGTAAGCACAGAAGTTAGTATTGCACGTAGAAGTCCCGCTACCAAAATTGACACTGCACCATCGTAAATATATACCTTTATGTGTGCCGCACCACCCTTGCGAGACACTGCCCAAGGACCTCGCTTTGGTTGCTTTTATTTGCCAAATCACCAGGTAACTTACACAACCACACTCCCAGATTCTCTTTCTTTTCCATAGCTTCTCTCTCTTCGTACTTTTTTAATCGTTAATTTTAAAGAGAACAAATCAGGAAATATCCCGGCAAACGTTTCTTTTTTTCAAAAGAGAGAGAATGAAAAGTATGTAGGTATAGTCTACTGGAATTGCGCGGAGAAGCATTTATTACCCAGATAAATCACATCGTCTATATAAAAAGAGTCCCCGTTTTAATGCATTCATGTACATTCAAAAAGTGATGCCCATTAAAAAAACACAGTAAAAACTAAAAAAATAAATAAAATAAGAGAGAAGGAAAGATTAACCACTATTGTAGGCATAGAGCAAAAAATGTACGCATACTTGCGCCCTCGCAACAATTCACCAGAGTGTAACATCATTTTTTTTTATTATAGTGTGTAAATTGCGCTTCTCCGCGCCTAGTTTCTTTTGTTGTTGTACCACAGGATTGAAGCACACTGTTCAATGTTATGCATTTTAATTCTTGATAGACAAGGAAATTGGCCGAGCATGAAATTTGATGATTTGTATCTTCCGTTTGAAGTTTTCCAGAAAATGCTGCAGAAAGTCTTTCGATGGCAAAACGCACAGTGTTTGAAGATAAAGTTAAGTATTAAATTAAATTTCTTTTTTGTAGATCGTATTTAAGTTTAGCAAAATATCGTTTGATTATCTTTGTTAAAACAGAAACTACGTAGCTTAAAAAATTTAAAAAAAAATTATTCCTGCTAAGATTATCTAGAGTAATTAAGCCATTAAAAAACAAGTACGGTTGTGCGAATTGCCATCATAAAAAATTCTTAACGTTATTTGTTCTTATTATAACAAATAGCACTAGGAGCTTAAGCAGGCATCTTTGGTAATGTTATTGCGACAGTATAAGTGACCGCTAGACAACAACGTGGCTTGAATAAGCATTACGATTTAAACTCCCCGTGTAAAAAAATTATTGTATAGAATATACATGATTATTGCATATACGTTTCCCCAGGAATGGACATTCATAGAGTATAAATAGTATATGCATAATTAACCTATAAATTACACATCATTTTTTTATTCATACGCAAAATGAGGAAAAAACAAAACACAAAAGCAGAAAGCTTAGCAAAAAATTTTCTGTTCTTGTGTTTTGTTTTTTTGTCGTTTGTACGTTAATTAGGTAGTTTATAGATTAATTATGCATATACTACGTATACTCTATGAACGTCAATTCCTGGGGAAACATATATGCAATAATTCTGTATATTCTATACAATTTTTTTTACATGGGTCCGCAAAGTTCTATTGTGTTTTTTCCTCGTACTACCACCACTTTTTAGTCAAAATATCTTTTTTAGCATGCACTACTTTCAGAGGTTGGCTTTCAATTTCACATTTGAGTCTTTATAAAATTTAAAAAAAAGTAACATATAAATAAAATTAAACTAAAAAAGCTTAGGTGTTAACCTTCTGACAGCCGGCATTTTTCCTACTAAAAAAGCGTAACTTTCTCGAAATTTTCCATATAAATGTTTCTTAAGTAATAGTATATGTGGGCCGATCATGAAATGACGCCATATGGCGTCATGCCGGCTGTCAGAAGGTTAATTAAACTTATACTACCATGAATGAAACATTTAAATAATTCCAGTATGCTTGATTAATCACTGCAATAGAAAAAAATTATTAAGAATGTGTAAATTTAAGTTCTCGCATTAACTGACGTTTTAATAAGTATTCGTTCTACAATTGTAAATATTTACATGAACAATTGTGCTGAGATTACTAATCATAACGTGCACGTTGATGTAACCTTATAAAATAAATGACGGTTGCAATAAAAAATAAAAAACAAATGCAGTAGTAAACCCTATAGTAAAAAAAAGCCAGCCTGTGAAAGCGAGTATGCAATAACAAAATGAATGATGACAAACGTAGGAGAGTAAGAACTAAGAGTTACCGATGAATGAAAAGTGAAAAAAAGAGTATGCAGTGTGAGGTAAAATAACAATAACAATGAACTAAGATATAAAATACAGACAGAGGACAAATAAGAGTTATGACATATAATATAGAATCTCCGTGCCTGGCTTCTGGAGACACCAAAGATACCTGCGTGCCCAGTGAAATAATGTAAAAGGAATCCGAGCGCGAGGCAGCGGCCACTCGAGTTTCGAGGATCGGCGCGGCGTCGCGCTCGGATTAGAACGGGAGCGATGACCGTACTTTTCTCGCGCGTTACCACGTTAAAGGAAATCTGATGAAAATTAATCACCGAACTGTATTGCTCGTCTTGCTCATGTTTCATGATTACCACTTTAGCGGCTTAGATCTAACTGTATCGTTTTCCATGCAACCAAAAAATATATGTGTGTATTACAAATAAATAACTAAAAATCATGCAGATAATCCCCAAAAAATTATTTGATACAGCGAAGCCGATAGAATCAAGCACGATTTCTCTCTCTCTCTCTTTTTATTTTTTTTTTTTTTTTTAATGAAAGTGCATCGCGGAAGTATTTTGAGCAATGAATCGTGTCTTGTTAAATCGGCATTGAGACTATCTGGCCTTCGAGAAGGTAACTCCCAATAATAATGAGCTAAGCCACGCTAAATAAAATTCTGCCACCGTGAAAACTAAGGAACCCGATGCAAAACCAAGGATTGAGCTTTTTCTATAAGAATCTGCATTTAAGAATAAAAAAATAAAACAGATTAACCAGCAGCAGCAGAATTTAAATTTAGCGGTTAAAAATGACGAGAGATTCGAGAAAAAAATTTAAATAAAAGACCAAAAAAAGTACGACCACCGTGCAAGGTATTTAGGAATGTATAAGAAACCACCAAAACCCGCCAAGCTCAAAAGATAATATCCACGAGACACGAGTACATTTATTAAACAAGATTCTTAATTGTTGATTATAATCATTGATTTACAAAGAGTATACAATAGGTAAATAAACGTGTTTTGTATTCCACTTTATCTAAATTCATGAATGTGTTTGTTTCTTTCCTTACTTCTAAAGTGTCGATAATAACATACGAATCGAAAACCGAAAGGAAAAAAAAATTACGTATTAAGCTTATATATGTCTATATGAAAACTTGTCTCAGGTTTATGCACGCAGATTCGCTCATCATCACAAATAAAAGTTGCAGAGGAAGTGCCCCCCTCCCCCCGCCCATCGTACGTCTCGTTAAAAACGCTGATAAACGCTTTCTTTTGACCGTACAGTGCTTTTTGTTTCCAATGCATTGACGAGGTTAGCTTTCGCGAGAGGGCAAAGGCAGAAGCTTGTGTGTGATTTTCGAAATGCATAGAAAATGTGTCCTTTCCATTAACTCGAATCCCCTTTTTAGCGTAAAACTCATCTAGAAACTGACTTGTCAAATTTCGTACAAGCCTTTTTACCCGAGACATGATTGGTAGGTAGAAAAGTATCGCGGGCAAAACACAATACAGCTGCAAGATTAAAAAAAAACCAAGGTACAAGGTAAATATCGTGTTTTGACCATTTCCCAATTGCAAAAAAACCAAATGTTAGCCACCACATCACCAGACAACACATCTAGCACATTATATTGACGTCTGGAGTGAAAAGTTAGTACACGTAAAAGAAGATTTCTCATTAAGGCAAAAAAATAAGAGTCTCTGCACAAGTTGCTGCCGCGCAGACTCGGCGAAAGCCAACAATACTACATTGGCGTAACAATTCTATTCTGCAGGCATCCTGCACTGATCAAATGACACGGACACTGCCATTTTCTGCTTAACGAACAGGATAAAATTGTTACCAAACAAAAAATACATTCATACCCAAAACCAATTGATTCTGTCAATTCGCAAAACAAAATTACCACTACTCGAGCGAACAAAATCACTGACCATGAAGTGTCATTGATCAGGAATCTTATTGCGCGAAGTACAGAATTATTATCACCTCGAGTTAATAGACGAAAAACGAATTCGGCACGAAAGGCTTCTTAGTTACTTTATTATGTACAATTCGCAGTTTCTGTGGGCTCGACGTTCCATCACGCTATTAACGTACATACTCCAATTGTCAAAGTGAGAAGCACACAGATAATTATTCAATTGATTAGTTACATATTCTTGTATGCTTAACTATCCGACAACTAACATAATTTCTAATTAAATATCAAGCTAGAGGGGCAAAATTAAAAATAATATCGATTACAACACTCTTATTTAATCTTTTCTCACTCTGTTATAATGTATAAACTTTTAGTCGGCAGTCTCCGTTTTCTGCAGTGGACTTTGTTAAAATGAAAACAAAATGAAAATTGCATACGCGCAAGTCATTTTGTTTTCTTTGAAGCCAAAACTTGAAGCCACTTAATCTAGGTTGTCAAACTAAAGCTCGTGATTTTATAATTCACGTATGACTTCAGATAAAGTTTTAACTACAATCGTCACGTTCTGGACAAAGCCGATAAATCTTTTATGAACTATCAAACTTTTTAGTATACGTTGATTTAAAAAAATATAATATGCATTTAACGGCTTTACCCGAAGAATGTCATGATCGCTTAAATAAATACATTTAGATGGATTCGAACACGACTGGCGCGTTTGTACCTAATTCTTGCACGATTAACGTGCTGTGTTTTGCACGCGTCTATTTTAATCGACACTGGTAGTCGACAAGTGTTACTGATCATAAACATTGCTTTCGCGTTTTATATTTCGCTGCGATGGAAAATTAGTTAAAATGAATATCTCTACATCCCAGTCCATGCATTTCTGAAAACCCAATTCGTGCAATTAAAGTGATGATGCCTTAGGTTTCGAAGTAAAGTCACTTGTTAATTCTAACAAAAGGGTACCAAATATGAAACTTTGGTACCGGATGCCGCGTGACTAAATATTTATCGTCTAACAGCCGGCATTTCAAAATTCGATCCTTTTAAAGCAAAAATTCGATGTATGTTATCGTTTCCCGAATGAACCGTTACTATATAGAGAGCGAAATACTTATTATCTGCAATTGGAAAATTGAGATATCGATAGACTTGTAAATATTAATATTTCTTAAGTACTACACAGGATTATTGTTATTAAAACAGCATCGGATTTGCGGTCGATATAATCTATATCGAATCCTTAAAACCTCAAATATGTAAGGCATCTCGCGTAACAATATTCCGTTGGCAAGGAAATTGCGGTTAAGCATTGATTGGAATGTGAGGTTCACTTAAAAAAAGGGAAACGCTCTACCGTTTACTTACTTTTAGGATAATGGTTGGCTTAAAGTACCTCAACCTGTTTCTTAATGCGATCGAAGTCAAAGTACGAGAGAAATCGTATCCGTCAAGTGTTTACGAGTGAATAAAGGCACTGATATCTATAGAATACTTGGAAATGCATATATAGGAATGTGAATTTTTACGATTGCTCTTGTACTTTTGCATTACCGTCGTAACCCCTTAAATTTAACGCGACTTACGTTATCCATTAAGTGTATGTATAGTTACATGAAAAAATTATTATTAAGTTTTGCGTCCCTTTGCCTTTGTACTCTAAATTATCTGCTTTTTGCTTTCTTTGAGGTGCCGTGCAAATAGTTTTCGTAATAGAGTTATTACGATCGAATTCTGGAGAGGAGAGAACAAAGGATTGTTTCGAGGGAACGAAGCACCTTGGGAAATCACTTTCAATTATCAAGTGCTACAGAGACCCAACCCCCGGGTTCAGGATTCACTCTGGCATTATAGACTTTGCTCATTTTTCTTTCTAGACTCATGATTGCAACGTAGATAGAATCCTCTCTCTATATCTAAACACATACTAAGTTCGTAAAAATAGTTATAGCAAAATATATATATATATATATATATATTTTTATTATACAGTATATATAGACTATGAAAAATTTTCATCTTAATTGGTTTATTTACAGACCTAAACTGTGAGAAATCATTTTTCTCTTTCTGAAGAATAAAGATTCAAAAATTGTATACACCTTATTCTTTGAAGAACAAAAAATTATATGAGCTTTGACAGTCTGCCTGCAAATTACATTATTGATATACTATATTACAAATTAATTACAAAATTACTAGATTACTATTTTCTAGCAAATAGAAACTATTATAAAGAAATATTCTCAAATTCTATAACGAAATTTAAAAATAAAGATTTATAAAATTGACCATTCTCTAAGTACTTCATTTATCACTGTGTAAGGAAATATCGACATGTAAAGGCACTTAGTCGGCAATATAAGTGGCAAAAGCCGTATATAAAAAAGAACAATAATTTTTAAAATATATCCTCTGACACTTATATTCAGGTAAGAAAAAACTCTTCCAAAACTGTATCAATTGCTTGTATCTCAAAAGTATAAGAATCTATGAACTACGTTTATTTATGTAACAATTTTAGAAAACATAAATACGAAAATAGAATTTTTGATTATAGAACGAGTTGATACGTAGAATAAAGAATTAAAAGAGCTAAGTATCTTTTTTATAGAAAACAGTCTTAGAGATAGTGAAATAAATTCATTTTATAATCGTATAGTACTTGTTTTACAAATAACGAAAATTAAGTTTTAAAAATTAATACATAATAAATATAATGAGCGCCTAATCTTATAAAAAAAAAATAACCAACGATAAGTTGAAAATAAATCTAAACGACTGTAATTTGAATTAGAATTCTAAGGCACAACCCGAAATATATATAATATTCTATCAAATTTTTTAAGTAAATGAACTTAGAAAATTGTTTTGTAGTGGTTTTAAGTACATCTTCTTGCATCTATTATTCCAAGTATGAAGAAATAAAACAGAAAAAGTTGGAATCCTGATCTACTTAATTGCATGTATATTACAAAGCAAACATCTCATTAAATTCTTCTTCAAACTAATATCAATAGTCATGTCAGTTATCTCAATTAAGATATACTCATCAATCGATTTAATAAATTTTCAAAACTGTAACTCATATCCATCAGTTCAATAGTCTTAAATCTGTGGGAAAAATTGAGCGGGGTAAGCCAAAGTAGGAGCAGCGGCTTGCGACGCGTGAAAAGCTGCCGCGGGTGTTTGCCAAGCGGCGCGTTTCGGCGCGGACGCTGCATTTTCCGTGGGGAAGGCGCTCTCCCAGGACCGTTTAAGTCCCAAAAGAGCAGCCGGATTAATCGGGGCGCCGGGAATCAAGGGCGGAGCCATGAATCCATGAGGCGCGTGTGCTCTTAGCAACGGGATCCTAGGCGAGGGGACGTTAAAGAAGAGCAGAGGCGCGGAATTGGCTGCGGCATTGTGCTGCGCCACGGCCTGAGCGTGAAGATGCTGCTCGTGACCGTAAGGAAGACTATGATGCGGGTGTGCGTGGTGGTGACCCACGCTGGACGGCAGAGCCAGAGCCTTGCTCGAGGAATTAGGGGAGCCCGGCGAGGCGTTCGTATTGCCGGCATTCGGGCTCAAGGCCATCAGCCAGAGGTCCTGGTTTCTGAGGGCTTGGGCCTGAACGGCCTGAACTGCCTGCGCCTGGACCGCCTGTGCCTGGACCTGAGCTTGAGCTTGAGCCTGAGCCTGGGCTTGAACCTGAGCTTGCACTTGCGCTTGGGCAGCCTGCGCCTGTACAAAAGCGTGAATATCCCAAAGTGGTGAGGCGGATGGGGAGGCGGCAATGGGTACTTGGCTCGGGGCCGGCGGCCCGGAATTTTGCGTGGCACCGGCGGCGCTCAGTGGGCCGGGTGAAAGCAGAGCCTTACCCGGTAGCGGAGAAGCGCCCGTCAACACCAGACTCATGTCTTCGCCGCTGCACTGGAAGACCTCGACGTAGCGCTGTTTCTTCCCGAATATCATATAACGGTGGTGGCGCTGGGTGGCGCACTGGTACGCCGCGGCTTCGCTGTTCATCTGAATGAAAGCCTCGCCCGATGGTTGCCCCTGTTAATAAATAATTACAGTCACTTATTCGAGCTAGCTCAAGAAGGAGGTGGCCGACTAAAGAGTGATTATCAATTTACCTGAGCGTTGTACACCATGTGAACACCTTGGAACTCGATATTTTTCGAGTGCTCTCCCATGAACTCGAGAATATGTTCAACCAAAGCCTCGTAGGGCAGTCCTCTTAGACGGACGCAATCCTTGCGAGTACCGGATGTGATGTAATGCTGAGGAAGAATAGCTGTAAGCGGAGGCAGCATTGATCTATCGAAGGGTTTGATATCACTGACTCGGTTGACCACCTGGAAAGCAAAAATCTCGAGTAAAAACCTGCCGCTCCATCAAGGACAAGCGACGAAGGGAAAGGGACCGTACCTGCTGCACTTCCGCCGTGGTGCTTCGGAAGAGCTCGATGTACCTGGCGCCAATGCAATCCCTGTGCTTGCTGAGGGCCTTGGCGGCGTCCTCCTCCTTGGCGAAGAGGACGAAGGCGTCCCCGGTGGCCCTGCCGTCGGCCTTCTTGACGAACAGTACCCCGTCCTCGCCGTCGAGCACCTGGCAGGGCTTCTGCCCCGAGAGGAAGAACTCGAGTACCTGCTTGGCGGTGCAGTCGTAGGGCAGGCCGCGCATCCTCACGATGACCTGGGCACCGCGCGACAGGAAGGCGTGCGCCTCGCCGTTGGTGCCGCCCGCCATTGAGACAAAGTCGTCTCCCGTCGCCTTGTAGACCTCGATGTAGCGCTGGCCGATGTGGTGCTTGTGCCTCTTGAGCGCGAGGTCCCTGTGCTCCTTGCTGACGAAACGCACCAGAGCCTCACCGTTGCGTCTGCCTTGGGCGCTCAGACACAGAGCCACGCCGCCCCTGCAGCCGCGAATTGTGGATTTAGTCATTGCGTTAAAGAGGTGGAAAAGGCGGAGTCGTTAAAACGGGATTACTGTGGATAATGGGGCTTCGTGATCGGTTTAATGACGATTATTGTTTCGTAATTAAAAAGCTATTTAAGTTGTGTGTCAAAGTGGAATAATGAGTATTATCGATCCTTTAAGGTCATACAGCTGATGGACTATTTAAATTAAGTTTATTTACATACGCCACAGAAATAAATTAACCACTAAAAAAAGCAAAATGGTTTTTTTTTTCATCTTCTAATTAAAAAACAAATAAAATTTCTTTTATATCCAATGTAAAAAGAGTTTTATCATTAATATTCTTATAAAAAGCTTAAAATTACTGACTAATGACGTATTTAAACCCGTCTCTCTTTACAGCCAAGATAAGCAGCTCGAAAATTGCAAATCGAGCATCGTCGCTTGATTCTACATCAAATTTTTTTTCTCTGTCAACCTCATCAACTGACGCAAATGACTATCTTACATTTAAAACGATCAACCTACATTATGCGAACGCATATAATGGAAATATTCCTATAAGTTCTTCCCCGCAAAAATTGTGGCGTGATTTCACGATAGTTCGGAACTGTTTTAATTTTATTAACGACATCGCATCGCAAATTAGATCGCGCTGGGGCCCTAACGATATGCCCGCGTCATGCACTCAATCGTAATGGAATAAACAAAAGCAATCACTTTATAGTAGGCAAAAAAAGAAGCCAAAAAAAGGACGAAACTTAGGTTAACGACTGGAAATGATTTACGAGTAGCCTTCGCTTAAAAATGAGTAATGCACATATTGATTATGTATAAATCACATTCAGTTATTATCATGCTTAATTTACAAGAAAAGCGATAAAAATAGTGAGAAAATAGATTTCAATGCCTTTTCTTATCTAATTTTTAGGAACTTGACGAATCGAAATTAATAATCAAGTGCAATCAAGGAACTTACAAAACTGCACGAACACCAAAAGTCGCCTTCGCAAAGCAAAAAAAGCCACACGCTAAAAGCGAAACCTCGGCGCCTGAAAAATGCAGGTTGCGTCCGAGATAGGCGAATCTGAAAGGCGTCCGCGCAGCCGATGGCCGACAAGAAGCGGCCTGATCCGTGACCCTAGATAAGCGCTTATCGCGAGCGCGCGAGCCCGAGTCCTAGGAGCCGCCTGTCTCGCGAGCGTACACCGAGAGCTTGCGAAAAGCGCGTGGCGAGCGATTTGCCGCGGGCGAGGAGCCGAGTCAGCGAGTCTCGGTCCTGTGGAATTCGAGGAGTCGAGTTCGTTGGCACGAGCGACTTTTTCACCGCCGTTGCGTTAGCCTACCTTCCTCCGTTTGGTTGTGAAACCAAGCCGAATGTTTCATACGTTTCGCTTGTAAGAGCTTTTCGAGAGCGCTGCTGTTTTAGTTTTTTTTTGCGAAAAAAAGCTTCATTTATATGAATTTTGTACTTCGACGCGACCTTCTATGAGTGTAATCTTGCGAATAAATAAAACTTAGAAATTATTGAATTTGTGCACCAATTGTATCAAAAACAATTGCAAAACACCAATTTGCTTAAGAAAATCACTAAACGAATTAAAAAAAAAGAAATTAATGAAATGTAACAATTAAGTGCACCAAGTACGTAAGAAATTTCTAGCTGCACGATGTACATTGAACAAACTTAACTTATCCTTTACCTGATACTGAGACCATCCGTATGCTTGCATATAAATACAGAATAACGTTACATTTCTATTAAATTGTTAGAATATTTTGAAAGAAAGCCTTATACAAGATTCTCTCATTTTTACTCATAATGAAGGTTTAGAGCTATAAAACAGTAACTTACTTTGCAACATTCAATCCCCGGAAGAATTTCGCGACGTCCTGGTCAGACGATTGCCAGGGAAGTCCTCGAGCTCTAACCACCACGTTGCTATCTACTTTGTCATCTTTTGAGCTGCAATTCAATCAATCTTTAATTAAAATCGTAAGGCAATTTATCAGCTCTAATCTAAACTTTCTATGCTAGTAAAGTAGTAAATAGTATTAGAAAAAATAAGTAGCTTTAACATTTCTACGAAACGCTATTGAAAACTCACCATATACCAGGTTCCAGCACGAGATTAACGACTTCGGGATTTTCAAACACGTGTCCTGCAACATGAAACAAAGTTTCTCATAAGCATAGATCAAATTACATTGGTAAACGATGAAGACGCACCTCAACATTCACAAGCAAACCCAATTCACCCAGCAATCAAACCAAGAATCTTAATCACGATCTTATAACAAATGCTACAAATCAGCTTCGTCAAAACGTATTTACAGAACTTGATCAACAAGCTCCTTTTCATTTTCCGCGAAGCGCCCACTAAAGCCGGCCAACTCGGCGCCGAAATCCAGGCGCAAGAGCAGCTGTCCGGCCGAACACCGTCGACGACGAGCGTCGGCGCGCGAAAGACTCCCCGCCGGCCGCCAGTGCTCCCGCGCACGCAGCTGTACAGCTAGGCTCCCAAGCCTACACCCTCATCCTGCGTGTCTCGTTTCTGCTTTTCCTGCCCGGCGATTCGATCGACGCCTGCCCGAGGTAACTCGAGGCGCGAGCTCGCCGAATAGTGCCGACGCGGCCCGCGGCCTCTTTCGCGAATTCTGCTGCGCTCGCTGATCGGCGCGGCTTTTTCGACGGGCATTTTTAGGTGGATTGATTGATCGACTGAAGTATTTCGAATTTAATGGTATTTCATTAATTCCATTTTTTCGATTTACTTCTCGAATTAATATGTTTTATAAAATATAGCATTTAATTTATTATTCAAAGTAAAATATTGAATTAAATTTAAAAATATTCTTTTATAAATACAATTATTATTAAGGCAGACGTATTGAAAAGATACGAAATAATCTCTTTTT
Source organism: Ormyrus thymus (assembly GCA_035582935.1). Lineage (NCBI taxonomy): Eukaryota > Metazoa > Arthropoda > Insecta > Hymenoptera > Ormyridae > Ormyrus > Ormyrus thymus. The sequence goes on along the minus strand of JAWWEM010000044.1, from coordinate 3,742,006 downwards.
ACTTAATTCCATTGCTGAAACAGTTCCCAAACAGAAAACGAGACCATAAATCAAGATTCTTATTTCATTGAAATTAGTAACCGCAGGTCAACACACCTTGAAAAGGCAGTTCTGTTTACGCAGGGAAAAGCAACCAGTCAGTTCGATAACAAAGATGACTCCTAGCCAGTTCAACTTTGCTTACCTGCAAGGATCGCTGCGCGGAATGATTGCGACTGATTTACTGGTGATCAGGTTGATCACCGCTGCTTTGATAAGATCTACAATGTGCTTACTACGTATATAATTTCAGTACAATAGAATATCGGACTAAAGGCTTGACCTCAGCATTGAGAAGCTCAGAACAAGTTGGTTGACAATGTCAGAATTTTTATAAATATAAATAATATAATTAGAAGTTTTAACTAATTTAGAGACATTATATGAATTTTCTACATTTTGAAGTAACAACTTTCTATGAAATTTGAATGGCTCATAGTTGTTATTTTTTTTTCTTTAATACAAATTGAAAAAATGTAATCGGTTCAAAACGTGGTTAAAGAATGAAAAAATACTTAAAAATTGCGCGCAGCAGCAGGTGTTTTTAAGCGGTCAAAGCAGGAATATTTGTAGAGGCACAGGTATCACGTTTGTACGGTATTTTACGTGCTTCTGATCCAAGCATTTCTCTTTAAATTTAAAAATGTTTTTCATATCCAATATGAAACGTTTTATATTATTGATTTCTTTATAAACGTTTATGTAGTCAATATTTATTTATTGTTAGTAAAAATTCACTTAAACAGTACAATAAGTTTAAGAATAATAAAAAATAATAATCATGCTTTTACTGCTGCATAAATATAATTTATGGAAAACATTTTAACAGATAAAAATAAGTATTTAAAGTTAAAAAAGCGTTTTTAAAATAAAAACTGTCTGAGCAGCTAAACTTAAGTATTTTCTTATACCTTGAAGGCATATTTTTCATTCTTAAAATGTGCCATGACTGATAATGTAGTCTCATGACCTTCAATAGCATTATCATATAATGATTATGCGAGTGCTATCTTAATTCTGGTTTGATGAGAATTTTTTTTCTGTCACGAACTTATGAAATAATTGCCTATACTCAAAAATTTATTTGAATTTTAAAACTGCTACCGCCAAATTCACTTGTACGTTTCAATGGAAAAACTATATTTTTTATTGTAAGCAAGTCTCGAGTTTTTTTTAAATTAATTTAATTTGTAAACAAAAATCATCAATCAATCGATCATCAACCTGCCTTACTTAACGAAGACATTTTTCAAAATTTTCCTCGACTAAGTAGTTTGTATTAACTAAACTATAATTACTTATTTTAATTTTCATAAAGACGTGGGCAACTTCCATAAACAGACCCAGCTAGCTTTACTCATAGTGCAAGATTTTAATCAATCAAACTGATCGACTGCTTAATCGCGATCCAACTATAAATTTTATTCGCCGCCATCTGTCATTTTTTCGAAACTAATACCATCGACAAGACTTTGCGCCGCCTTTAAAGCAAGATTCGGACATTTTTCCTAGATAAAAGGTGACTTTTATACCAACGCTCTTACCGTCTTTTATCATCCTCTGCATGACCGCAACCATGTCCTGAATTTCCTTTACGTGATATTCGCTTTCCGTGTCGGCTTGTATATTAAAATCTGATTAACTCTTAGTCAAGGACTTTCTATTTTCACAGAGATGCAAGTACATCTTATACATACGGTTATGTGAGTAAAGAAAAGTTAGGAGCGGTGATAAATCGTTCTGGCGCTTTCCCGTAAATGCGAGATTCATACTCGCTTTCCTAAACGTTTATTCATCGACTTTTTCTACGTATTGTTACATTCTTTGGCGTTCGCCTTAAAAGATCGAAAGCTTCTCGATTAGTTTGTACACTTGTAACGTACGCACTTGATAACGTACAGCATTTCAAAAGATAGAACGCTCATCGCTTGTTTATGTTCTTTTTGAATCTTTATACCGTGGAGTTTGTATTTGAAAACTTACTGAGTTGGAACTTAAGAAACTACTTTAATGATCGACTAGTTTAATTCCTTCATTTTTCATGTATATTAGCTTTCAACCATTATATTACATAATGTAGTTATGCCCAACGTTAACTTTCTCTCACTATCAATCTAATTCTTCGAGCTCTGAAATAATAAATACCCCTTAACAGCTTGCAATACTTTAGCTAAGTACATTTCCAGTGCTAAATTTAAATACAAATCATACAATCGCTACGATAATCTTAGAATGATCCGTTTCCGTATGTGTTCAGCTGCGACTCCACCAATACCAGAATAAAGAAAGAGTCAACAGCACTTACAATCTAATCGCGCTTTTTGTCGACTCAACAAACAGACACATACGCCGCATAAAAAACGAAAGAAAAAGTCCAGAAGCCGAGGCGCGGACTCCCCAGCCGACGACCGTCAGACTTCTGCGGCCGACGAAAAGGGCAGGGGGAATCGTCAATGGTGCCTGCGGCCCATTTGAAATGCGAAGCGAACGGCGGAATTTGCCGCCGAGGCGCGAAATCGCCGCGGCGAGGTGGGACTTTTAGGTGTCAAATCCGTGAGCGATTTTCTTGGCCTCGTCGGAATTCAGAGACGCCACGGCGAACAGCCGATCGAATGGGGGGGTGGGCGAATTTCACTTTCAGATTTGCGTTGCTCTAGAACTATTCCCGGCTTCTGCGTTTTTCACATTTATTACATAATCGCGGAGAGACTGATAAGTTCACGATTCGATTGAAAATTTCTCGGATAGCGTAAGGTTGTAAACGGGCAATTTCGAATGGCGACCTGTCTTTTTTGGTTTTGAGAAGTCTAGTTTGAATTACAAATTATCAGCATTTATCGGCACCGCTTTATCCAAGTTAAATTTGCTTGATGGTAAAAAAAAGGAGCGTTTAAGGTTAAAGTCTTTGAAAAGTCTGATCATGTAGCTTCAAGAAGATGTACGTCTCGGGTGTCGTTGTAAATTGTGTACACTTCAAGTCAAGCAAAACGTGATTCGCGCTTTTAAGCAGAACACATTTTTCGCACTTGAAACAACGCCGAAAACTTGTTCAACTAAACGAACGCGCTTCTGTCTCTCGAAATTTCAGCGTTTCGCCGAAACAGAAGAGCACGAAAAAGTGTCGAATCCTTTTATCGAGATACACAAAAAACCGGTTGAAAATTTCCAGAATATTTATTGTACTAAAATGAAAGTATGTATTCTACGAAAACATAATGTGGGTAAATCTTTTACCGATATATTGTCCATTTGAATTGTTATTAACAATATCACTCCGACAATACCGAATGCTCAACACAATAAGCCGTGAATTTGAATTTCAAAGTTTGCACAGCAGAAATCTTTGAATATTTCAAAGAAAAGACCCCCCCCCCAGAATTAGCTAACCGATTGAAACGACACTCTCGCTCATAATGAATATTTAATTTCCAGCGGTCTCCTCGGCAACAAAAAAAAAGCACGCAGTCACCATCTTTACTCGCTCGCTTCCTACCAGCGCCTCGGCAAAATCAAGCGATTTCTAAGCAAACTCTTACCCAATAACCCGAGTAAGCGGCTTCCTTGAGACAGGCCCCTCGGACCCTCGAAAAGCGTCGCCGCCGAGTAAGCCGCAGCGTCCGAGAGAAGCACAAAGAGAGCAGCAGAGCTCGGGTAAGAACGCTAGATCGACTGGCTCGGCGCTCGACTGGCAGCGTTAATCGCTCGGTCCGGCCTGACCTTTAAACTGCACCCATAACGCGCTGATAACGCCGTACAATATTGGCCAATCTCGGCGCTCCGGCGGAAAGAACGCACAGTCGAGCATTCTGACGAGTCGTGCGGGGCTTCCGCGCGACCGAGCGGCCTATTGATGCCTCTCGCCCGCTTTATGAAGAAATAATCCTGATTTTACGAGGCTCGCTCGCGACTAATGGCGCTCGGGTTTTCGTTCGCCTATACACCAGAAGATATCGCTTTCGCGGCGGCGGTCAGCCTTTCATCGGTGCTTTTTAATGTGCGTTCCGAATGGTCTCTCGGGTGAGTTTCGGCGGCTCAAAGCGCAGACTAGTTTTGCGATTAATGCGCCGATTATAATTAAGCTTTTTGTCGATTTTTCAGTATTACCGGCAGACCGAAAGTGCCGTTGAAAAAGATAAGTGATTTAAGAGTGTTTAGCTCATTAGTAATTTTACTGCGCGTTAACCGATTTGCTAAATGCATCCCAAGTCGTTAGAAAGTGAATTTACAATACATACAGACCTGCGCAGAAACGCGTATTTCACCTTAGATGTACAAAAATATTAGTATAAATTACTTATAATCACTCGCGCTTTTCGCGTGCGCTAATAAAAGCAAGTAAATTTTTTAAATTTACGTTGAAAAAAAAAATGAACAAGGCTTTTATAACGCACAATAAACGTAAAAGATTACGTTTACTGCCTCGCAATAAAAATCTCTCCGCCTAATGCAAAATTCAATAGCTCGAATACAATCCTTTTCAGCAGCTATAAAAACTAAGTACACCTAAAATAAAAGAAAAGCGTGCATTCCGGCTCGCAGTCACGTCGCGGCGGCTTTTGTCCGATACCGAAAAATCGATTAAAAAATCAACGAGCGGTCCGCAAAAGCGCAAAGAAAGGCACATTGTGGCATTGTTCTTGGCCGGGGAGCCCGGGCAGCGACACGTCGCCGCCGATATCACCCGCAACAGGTGCTTTTACTTTATTAATCGCGCGCGCAGGTATGCGCGGCTCCCGTGCGCGCGCTCGCGATCGGCACAAAACTTCCTCGTGCGCTCGCGTCCCGAGCTCCGTCCGTGTGCGCGCGCGAGTCGTCAGCGGCGGCACATAATGCCGGCAACTGTTCGGGGCCCCGTGGCGGCTGGAACGCGAGGCGGGCACTTTCGAGACGAGTTTGGACGAGGCGGACACACGTGTTGGGATTCCTTAAGTGGCCCGACGAACGGCAGGATTCCCCCTTTTCGGCGGTTTTCCTTTTCGGAATTTCTTTTTTTCCAAGCCGTCTTTCCCTCGAACATTTACGCGGGAGTTTTACTGTGTAGGAAAGGACGTCGCCGGATGGGAACGTGAGCTTAAACAAAAACACTCGGTGTACCTGATTACGCGGGAAAGTAAACGCGGAGCGCTAGAAAGTTTCGATCGCAGCTCGAGCGTGGTTTACGCATTACGTAAACACCGCGGGACTGGATGAATTTTTTGCCCGCACACGAGCTCCAATTTCTTATCGGAAATACTAATTCTTTATTCCGTTAACAATAAGCGTCGAAGACGTCAGCAGCGCAAGTCGCCTTGACGGCGCACGTAGCGGTGTAAAGGAGCGCAAAACACGTCGCTCGCCCGAGCTCGTGGTATGCGATTGCAGCCATTATACTTCTGGGATCCAAGAATCGGCCGATGCACGCTCGCGCGGCGACAGGTGACTCTTCCGCTCTCCGGCGAGCGGTCGAAGAAAATCTGTTAGTAAAACGAGCTTTTCGCCGCGGCGTCGTCGAACGTGGCAACGCGGCACGAATTCTCGTTTCAGGCGCGCGCGCTGCACTTTTCCTCGCGGCGTCGCGAGAACTCACCTTGCCCGAAGCTGCTCGTCTCGGCGGAAGGAGAACCTTGACCTCGTCGGCGGTTTTCACTGCGGCACTGCTTCGCGGGGGGGAAAAGCTGGGAGAATTCGCACGCGCGCGCGATCGGCCGGATAAATCGCGTCGCGGCACTGGTCGTGTGTGTCAACGCGTCGATGCCGGCACACTGCAAGCTGAGCGTGTGGAGGCGCGCAAGCTGCTGCTTTCGGCTCGGCGAAGAAAAGCAGCTCGCCTCTCCGTGTGTGAGTGAGGGAGTCGAGTTCCTTACGACTGCGGCTCGTTTCGATTTGCCGCGAGTGCGAGAGTGTGAGGCCGATACGTGCACGCGGTCGAGGACATGTGTGCGCGCGGACGGAGAGAAGGAATCGGCAGCGGTCGGCAGTCTCGGATAGCAGACGACGCTGTAAGACTATAGCTCCGAGCGGCTTAAAATATTCCTTTTTAACGAAGATCTGTGAATTGTTTATCATTTTTTAGGGTGCACCGCTGGAAATTGTTTAGAATTTTGTACAATAACATCTGTTATTGTTGTGTTGAATTTCTTGAGATTTCATTTTGAAACGTTGATAAAGGATCAATAAAACATATGCTATGAAACGACATTACGACTTTGGATAACGAGTAATCATTTTTATGTTTTTTAAAAATAAATTTTTAGTAAGCGATGGTATAATAATAAATAATGTTGCTTACGTTATAAGAGAAAGATTTATAGACTTTTCTAAACAACCTCGATATAGAAGTTGAAGTCGTTTATTTCGAGGTGAATTGAAGTCAGTAATTTTATAATAATTGAAAAAGAAAATTCCTTTGTAGACACACATTGTGTGCGTGGTGGAATATCGCAGAATTAGACACGACTCACAGAACTCCGTACTTGAATACAAATGTCGCCAAGGTCTACGATAAATCGTAAACGAACGAACACTACTTTAATCTAAAATCTAAGAAATTCAAATCCATCAGTAATTCTCTTTCACCGAAAATGAAATAATGCATGAGCAGTGGCAGTACTTCCTGAAGAAATTCACAGTCTGAATAGCTTTGAATTTCAAAATCAGACCCATTGAAGGTAAAAGTAGGACGTCTCATGAAATTTTAAATAAAGTTTACTTAAAAATCATATAAATTGTGATTGTATCCAATTTCAGTATTTTTGAAAATTGTTCGCTGATGATAATTTTTAACGACCTGATTTTAAAACGTTAAGAATCTTTTGTAAAATATTGTAAAAATGATTTCTACACCATTTCAACTTGAAGAATCGATGATAATAGCTTTAATTATTAATTTACCGACCAGGGTACCTTTTCAACGATTGCTTTTTTTAAAGCAACGGTAACTTGAGAATCGCCTGGTCAGTGCCTCTCAAACCTATCATTTTCATACTTCAAGCTATATCACTTTCACGCCACCGTCGACAATTAATTAAAAAAGCAATAAACTTGTAAGTAAGTTCTTCGAGAAAGCGATAATTTAATTTCACTGATTCATCTATGCCAGAGGTAGGCATATGTATATTGAAAAGAAATTATCATCAGTATTTCATTATTACATTCTTTCAGAAATACGATAAATAACTATTTAGAAATCTGTTGAAAGATTTTAAAATTAGGTACTAAAGTCCTATCGCACCTCTAAATCTTGATGCAAAGCGTTTCCGCGTCATCGAAAAGCTTATTTTCATTGATTTTAGTTCACATCTTTCCCAAGATTCTAATCATACTCTCGTAGAAAGTCATTAATATGTACCTTGCATCCATCGTCGATGCGATCTACGATTTCACCTTATAAAACGTTTAAAGATCACTGACCTCTCCTGTTCATATAATCTTGCAAAATTTTTTCTACTCAGATTCTCATAATTTAACAAGGTTAAAAAAAAAAAAATGAAAAATAAGAACTTCAGTTCCTGGCCGTTTAGTCCTAATGAACCGTTTGATTTTCGTAGAAAGATTATATACACGTAATGTACATGCACCGCGAAAGATTGCATAGCAATCATCTTGGTACATGCGTGAAAATGACAATGCGAAAATTGCATGCGCTTGTGAAGGATGGATGCTCTGTGGGTACAGTTTAAAATGTAAGAATTATCAGGGGGAGGGTATGGAGAAGAAGGCTGCTTTGTTGCTATTTTCGTAAATTGCATAGCATTACTCGAAAACGTACTTCTTGGAGAAATAGCGAAATATTTAAAGACAGTGTTTTGCGGCGTCAGCTCTTTAAAAGAAATCTCCATTTATCATATTACTATGCTCAAACTGCGCTTCCTCAAATAATCCATTCGGGCGTCCAACGGCGCGTCTTTCAATCAATAATACACAGCGCCAGAAAAAGTCGATAAATAACCACTCCTGAATTTTCTTAAAAATGAAAAAAACCCTAAAGCGCACAGACCCGCCAGCTTCCACCGCGAGGTCTGCGCTTCCGCCTGAACAACAAACGAAGTAAAGGATACATTGTATCATGTCCTGAATGCCCAGGAGCGAGAGTTCGTCGTTGGTGGAGTAGAACGCGGAGAACTCTTTCCTGAGGTCGTGGAACACGGAATAGTGGCTCGGCAGGTCGATGAGCTTGTTGCAAGCCTCCGGATGTAGACACTGCCTCAGAGGCGCCTGGCCGTCGATCACAAATCGCGGCGTGCTGCCGGCTGCCACGCAAGTCAGCGACGACCACCAGCTTTCGAACTGAAAAAGATCGACATTTTTTTTGTTAGCTTTTTGATTTGGATGAAAAGAAAAGAGCTGCTCTTTTCGCGTGGTGTGTATAGGTGATGGTTTAAATTTGACGGAAGCCCGGGGTAAGGCTCCGTGCAAAAAAGGATGGATTGTAGGATTTAAATAAGATTACACGCATTTCAGTTTTGAATTAATTTCGGTAGAGCTGAACGCGAGTAATTAAAAATGTATAAAATTTAAATGAATGCAAAGTAAGAAGGTATAATAAAGGCTACGTATCCGATGAGACGCGGTTAGCTCATGGCAAGGTTCAGGAGCTCTCAGGGCCCGTTTGCCGATGCGGAACTTTCAGCTTCCTGAGCGGGTGCGCTCTGAGCCAGGGTCGAGGTGGTCCTTTTTGCCGGGGAGCGAATGGGCTCTCAGCGAGGATCGAGCCTCGCCTCGAGTCTCCCTGGACCAGCGCGGAGCTGGATCGGAGCTCTGCTCTCGTGATTGACCGGCGATCGAATGCGCGGCGCGGCGCGTAGGGATGACCGATGCTTTTCGATACTCCAAGAATCGATCGATACTTTGCTGGGAGAATTGATACTTAGATCGATTCTTTTGAGTTCGAGTCCAACGGGTATCGATACCTTTTCACGGGGTATCGAAAAAAGCGGTATCGAAGATTCGAAGGACTAGGCGAAGAACAGGCGCGAAAATTTTTCGCCGAAAAGCCCGCTTTCTTTTGTGTCTGCACGGAACAAGTTTCCAGTATTAACTTCGATGGCAGTAGTATCTTTGATGTGCGCGTCTCTTTACCACTGACAAATGTAGTGTAGATTGCGGTGGCGACTTTTATCCGTGCAGACACCGAAGAAAACGTGCTTCTCGTCCTGTTTGTTTGTTGGAATCGATACTATCGAGTACTTCGATACTTCTTGGAAAATATCGATACTTCAGAATCGACTCGATACTTTTTGAAGGTATCGGCCATTCCTAGCGCCGCGGTGCTCCACGCCACCCCTGCGATTTTCGCACTGCAGGGGGTAGGCCCTCGTGACCTCCCGGCCATTCGATTGGCCGGAGGGTTTCCGGCGCCGCGGAGCCGAACGGTTCGGTATAAATCCCGGCGCCCGGGATTTCTGCGGAAGCGGTCGGGTGCCGAAGGCGCTTCGGCGGAAAAAGTCGGCGAGCGAATTTCTCGCAAATTTCTCGCGAATTTCTCCGCGCACGTCTAATTTATGTTCTGGCTGCAGTCGTTTTAAATAAATAACGAGGATAACGCAATTTATTGAAGACACTATATAAATTAGCATAATCCAAGCGAATGCTAAGGGTCGTTCAATGCGGGTTCGCGAGGTTATCTCTTCGATTGAGTAAACTTCCAAAGTTGAAGTCATTATTTACTTCTCTTTATATGGAAGGAACTGCGCTCGGAATGGACAAAATATTCTTCACGCATTAAACGTAAGTTTCAAAGATTGTTTAGCAACAAACTTATCTGTAATCTTTGTTTTGATATACGATTATAGACTAAACATCTAGCCGCGATAGTAAACGAGCTAAATCTACTTTAATTACAGAACGGAACTTTTAATATCTCTTCTTATTAAAAAAAAAATGTTCTCTTTCTGCATCAATTTTCCCGATGGTCAAAAGCCTCGTCACGAAGAAACATAAAAAATAAAAAAAGACCGCTCGAAACCCATCGAACGAAGCCAAGCCAAATATTTGCTCCGACGCAAAGAGCAAAACCGCTCGCAGACAATAGGCGAAAAAGAGAGGCCAGCGAAAAGAGGGAAACAAGTGCAGCGAACTTGAGACAATGTTATCGGCCGAAGCAGAATTTCGTCGGGGCTGCAGATAGGCGATAACGGAAGGCGTTGCGCGCGGCGCGCGAGTCAAGAGCGAGCCCGGCGCACGCCGCGCGCTCGTCGATAAATATACTCGACTACCTGCAGGTAACAAGGATAACGCCCCTATTGCGGCGCGGCGCGCGTTCTGCTTTTGACAAGCGAATCGATGCGGCACCTTGACGCCCGCATTGTCTCGTTAAGGAAAGTGACGATAAACGCGAGAGAGAGAGAGAGAGAGCATTTGTGGCATTGATCGAAATCTAATTCGAGAAAGGATTGCTCTTGGGGTACTGACTCCTTTACTTCTTCCGCTGGTGTTAATTGTGCAGTCTTGATACGGACGTGTGCGAGCTCTTTATGGTTAACAGTAAATTTATGAGATTGAAAAAATTTATTTGAAATAAAAAAAAGCGGACATAATAAATATAGTTATGAATTTAAAGAGTATTTATAATTGAAATTTATAAATTTTTGGAAGTCTTTTTGTCACGAGGCCTGTATCT